>JANHAO010001532.1:0-32509 GCA_026873985.1 Saraca asoca
CATGCTGAAATATATAGTTAGTTCAAGAAAACTTTTTATTGCTTTTTCAGTTGTTTTTCAACATTCAAAACTAGTAGTAATGATACAGCTAGGGTTAACAAAGTCCAAATAGGGTTAAACAAGCCTAAATGGAAGTTAAGACATAAAGCTACAACTTTCATGAGACTTCCAGACCTGAATCCAGCAAATTGGGCATGCAAATGAAGCTGTAATTTAGAGACCGAATACTGATGAAATGGGCCTCTGGAGAATTGGATTTTTAGGCACCAATTGGCATGGATCTTGAGCCCAATGAATCATCCTTTGCACCAGCTCATACTTAACCAGCTGGAAGTCATTAAGACAGTGGAAAACCAGAGAATATAGCCTGTAACAGCTCAGAACATGCAAGAAGAGTGGTAGCAAGCAACCAAAAACTAGCAATCATTACCTACTCACCAACCATGCAGCTAGCTTCTCTTGGCCCGGTTAAAGTCTTTTTGTTTAGGCCTTTTAGTTTAGTTTTTGAGTTCAGTTTTTATTATTAGATAGAAGTAGTGTAGGACATTTTTTCTCTTATTTTTCTTTGTATTTTTTTTCATTTTCTTTCTGCCTTCCATGGAAGGCTAACTTTGTAATTAGTCCAAGAGGCTGCTAACTTGAAGATTTATGTTGAGATCTTGTTCCTTCAACTTGCATTCAAATTGTTGGTCATTTCTCTTCATTTCCTCTCTGTTTTTACTGATTTTTTTGAATTGAATGGATCCATTTGGTTTGGATGACTATATGATTGTTAATTAATGATCAATTGTAGGAAGAGGATAGGAAAACTGAGCAATGCATTGAGATTTTGATGGATTGTTTGTTGGCTGAGTTCTGATTAGACTCATGAATCATTTTCAAGGATCCTTATTGTGATTTTAAGCCATAGAATATGACTAACAATTGAATGAATACTTAGTGATCAAGGATACATTAATCTTAAGTTTAATTGATTCCCTTGGGCTAATTGGTTTGTTTACTTCTGTTTTAGTTTCTGCATGTTAGTGTTAGCTATAGTTTAGTAACTACCAACCCCCCCTCATTTCTACCTCCTAATTTGATTGATATCATCTAAAAAATGATCCAAGGGCTTGACCCGGTATTGCCTTATACTACAAGTAGTTTAGATAGCTCGGTTTTATAAATTTCTAATCTTGATTGGCCTTAACAACCGATCAATGTGATAGAAAACTAACAAGGTTAGTGGATTGTAGCCAAATAATGAAACTTTTGTCCCTTTTTTTAGTTCAAAAAGACTTGAGACTTGATATCATATACATGTGCACTGTTATCTTGTGATTATTAGGATCTATTTTTATGCTTCATATTAACTTAGGCTTTTATTTTTGTTTCTCCTAAGTAAACTTTGTTGATTTATTATGCATTGTTAACATAATTTTTTCCCCTTGGAAGGATTTTTTTTATTAGTTGAGTATTTTCATTTCAGATTATATGACTAGTACTAAGCCTGTCTAAAGGTAAATTAATTTTGTCCCTAAATTTACTAAATTCACTTTCATATTTTGAATATATCAATATATTAAGAATCTACCAAATTGTTCAGGTTGGCAAAAGATCTACCAATTTGTTTGGGCTTGTACTTGTTGTGAACACTGTAAAATATTCAAGAAGCAATACCATAAAATCGGTTCTTATTAACAACTAATTTATTCCATATGACAAAATCGGGTGAGATTCTTAGAAAATCCTATGAGTAGTTGTGTGAAGGCACAACTACAGTACAAGGGAAATCCAGTAGTCCTTTTACATGGTTTTGACAGGTCCTCAAAATATGCAAGAACCATATTTAGTTCATATATTTTTATCCTTAAGTTGCTTCTGGATTTCACACCATCCTATCATTTAGCTCATGTTTAGAAGGAGATAACATATCCCTTACTTGAGGAAGCTAGTTTAGAGACCTGGGTTGTTGGCATTCATGGTTAGGGTTTGTCAGATTTAGGTTTGCATTATCACTTTAGCTATTTTTTTCCTCATTCCTTCCCTCTTTCTTCATGAGATTTTATTCTTGTTTTCTTCTCTTTCTGCAGTATCAAAAAACCCTTCCATCATGCGACATTGTATCAAAGCGTGATCACTTCTATCAGGTATCCATGTGTGGTTAATGTATCACATGTAACCAGGGATTTGTGATGAAACATTGGCTACTTATTTGCTACAGTGTGGTCAATATGTAATGGTATTAAATTATGAAATCTCTGATTATTTTTAAGCTGTCAAGATTTGTTATCAAATTATATGAATTAGATTATGGGTTTTGACTTGTTCATCAACTATCTTTTGTAGAAGATGAATGTATTTTTTATTTTTTCACTTTGTTCCATAGCTCTGAATTACATTTTATTTGCAATAGTTTTGGAAGTGCTACATCACAAGGCCAATGTCCTTGGCTTTGCTGTTGCCAATGACTTTGTTGTCCATTCATCTAATGACTTAATTTCTAAATATCCTCAAATCAATTTCTATGCAAGTTCTGCATTAAAAGAACTACTTCATTCTGTTACTCTGGTCTTTTCTGCTCATTTATTTGCAGTTCATCTTTTCAAGTTGAAAAGCTTGTTTTGATTTATGCTAGTGTTGTACTATATATTGCAATTGTTGACAAGCATCCTATTATGGTTATGCAAACTATTTGAGCTTCACTAACATATCACTGAGTACCAGCCTTGATTGGACTACTGTAAGTTGCTTGGTAAAACTATGATGTTCTTCATAGGTTTTGTAGTTTTTGTGAAATTTCCTTTTGCTTGGCCATTTGGTGCATTTGCTCTTAGATGCCTAGTCAGAATCACATGTTCAAGAATCCTATTCTACGATATAGGATGGCTAAGCTTCAAGATTTGCTTATGTTTTGATAGAAAAAAACTTTTAGGAACCCTAGATTCTTTGCATATGCTATGAGTATTATTCTGTGTGAAAGAACTAAGAAATTATTAAGTACTTGTCTTTTATAGTGGTAAAGTATACCTGTTGATGGATTTAGAGTGTCACTTAAGTGACATGAATTTGAATTCAAGGTATTACATGTGTGTGTGAAGTGACTTCATGCTCTAGTGCAGCACTAACTAGGTAGTAGCCCTTTTGCCATAAAATGGATAGCCTAATTGCAAAATCGCCCAACAAAATTCATCTGTCATAATGGGCAATTAGAAAAGGTGCCATGACATCCCAAATCACAGCCAGAATTTTCTTGTCACAATCACCAATCATCACTCACCAATATTCACCACATCATCATCCCTTTCCAATACCATTCTTCCTTCATTGCTCGAGAAGGCCAAATTATTTGAGAGACATAAGCTAATGCCAAAATTTCACAGGCTCTTCCATCAAATGACACTCACCCTAATGGCTTAGGACAAATCATCTAAAACCAATATCACATAACCAAAGTACACCCACTTTTCGAATTATAACAGACTCATGACCACCCCCACGCATGTCTCAGAGGTCGCCCAACAAACATCTAACATCTAGAATAGTATGATTGCATCCTCCAATCATAGGTCACCTACCAAATGCTAGTCACCCAGTCCTATCCATCTATTGGACTCTTTTGCTTTTGACTGCATACTTATATAAATTAAGGCACTAAGTATCTCCATCTTATCATAAGTTTCTTGCCTACATCTTGTCTAATTTAAACATTAGAGTGTTTTCAGACGACTGTCCAACCATTGTCATTGGTGCCTTCTTTCACTGCCATGACCCTTCTTAAAGAATTCTCGACCACCATTTAACAAACCTATCATTGTGTTCCCACCGCAAACCACCACAATGGTCACTCTATGGCCGACTTAGTCCACTGTGATAGAAACCATATCACCCCATTCCACCATGAATAGTCAAGGGGAACTACCCCTCCGCCACCACCCTACCACAACCAATATAACCATGAGAGGCAGTGCCACCATGCCCAAGATATAGATAACAAGGTGGAAGGAAACCTTAATAGAGAGTTCCAATGCCAAGCACTTGTTTATGAAATCATAAACTCAAGAAAGGAAGTTCTATGCCTTAGACAGTAGGCGAATGAAAAAAAAAAAAGAAGCTGGAGGTTAAAATGGCCAGCAACACCCTAGCCATAAGGAGTATAACCCGAAGCATCCTTATAGTAGGAACACCGACCTAGGCTGGAGAGAGTTCCATTACCATGAATACCAATATGATTATTACTGAGGTTGTTACCACCAACAAACATCTTGGGCGCCACCTTCACCTGCCTAAGAGATCTACCCTTTTACCCCAGACATCATGCTCACCCCATTACTACTAGTTTCAAAGCTCATACTCTTATAGGGCAATTTGATAGGACCTCTGACTCATAAAGGCCTCCGTGCCATTATTTGGCACTCCCAACACCATAATGTGCAAAGTATTCTCCACAACACTAAAGAAGGTAACTTTGAGATATCTCACTTCTCTTGTCCCAAGGTTGATTATTGGATTATGTTAGTTGTCTGACACCTTTTTGACACACTTCACCACCAGTAAGTCTTATAAGAAAACCTTGGCCTCACTTGTTAACTTCACCTAGGGCAAATAGGAGAGTCTCAATGACCTTCTAGCTTGATTCAATAGGATAGTATTGGAAATTAAGGATTTGCTTGATGGAGTGGTCGTACATACCATCATGAAAGGGCTCCAACATTATGATTTTTCCTAATCACTAGCCCAATGTTTGGCAACCACAATGGTTAAGCTACTACAGAGGCCAGTTAAGTTCATAAATATAGAAGGAGTGAAGCTTGCCAAAAGAAACAAGAAGCTACAAAGCCAAAACATACCACCCTCACGAAAGCCAAAACCCTGAAAAGATGACAAGAGCCTACTCTTAAGAAGGCATTTGCCAGTGAGGATGTAGTTTAATAATTATTTAACCCTGAATGCCCCAAGAGGATGGATTATTGAGGATATCATAATGGCAAGATTGGTCAGTGGCGAAAGTGAAGGGAGCATTTTGGACCAATAGACAAATCCAAGTATTGTTATTTTCATAAAGATTATGATCATGAGACAGAAGAGTGCATCACCTCAATAGATAAAATATAAGATCTAATTAGGTGTGGGCAGCTAGATGCCTACCTTTATAGAGGCATTCATGATTAGGGCATTGGAAGAGGAGGTGAGCAAGATGACCATAAGAACAATGGTAGAAGAGATAATCAAGATAACAAGAGGGAAGCAAACATGGATAGAAGGCTATGGCATAACTAGGAATAGTGACCACCATCCATAGGTGTGGTAGAAGTGATCACTAGAGGCTTTATAGGCAAAGAAAGCATGGAAAATACTAGAAAGAAATCCATTTGGGAGATTATGAATGCCAATTAGAAAGCACGGCTAGACTAGCCCTCCCTGTGATCTCATTCTTAGATGAGGATTATAGAGACATCATGAGAGATTACAACCATCCGGTGGTCATAACCACCACAATCGATAATTAGACTGTCAAAAGAATACTAGTAGATCAAGGAAATGTCATTGACATCTTCTATGAGCATGACTTCAAGGACCTTAAGATCTCTCACCATTGACTATTCTTATATGTAGTAACTCTGATTGGCTTCTCAGGAAAGGCAGTAGAAGTGGAAGGAAGCATCAATTTGAAATTGAAAATTAGTGAAAGAGATTGCCACTAGGACATTGATGTTAATTTTCTAGTAGTTAAAAAAAAAAAAGAAAGTCTACTTACAAAATCATCTTAGGATGACAAGCCATAACAAGGCAAAGGATACCATGTCAACACCACTTCTGCTAATTAAGTTCCCCACCAAGAATGGTATTGGTCAAAGTCAGGTTTGCTATTACTATTTCAATAGCTTAAAGACTGAAGCTATATTAGAAAGAGATGAATGCTAAAAAACCTAACCGAAGTATTAGAGTGTAGAAAGGCCATCGCCATAGAAAATATAAATCCAAGGGATGAAGGCTGGAAGGAGCTAAACCCTAAGCCTAAGAATAAGTTAAAAGGAATACATATATTTAGTTCTTAAGATCGGTGAGTGATATACCATGGATAGACAAAAAAATAGCATGCCACAAGTTGGCAATCTATCCAAAAGCAAAGCTAGGTCAACAAAAGAAATGACATTTTGGTCTTGAACACCAATCAACAATTAAAGAATAGGTTGCCAAGTTGCTCATAGCAAAATTTATCAAGGAAGTGCATCACACCACTTAGTTTTCAAATGTCATCTTGGTAAAGAAAGTGAATGGATCATGAAGGATATGTGTAGACTTCATTGAACTCAATAGAACATGTCTTAGGGACTCCTTTCTCCCACGTGCATAGATTAACTTGTCGATTGTTGACGGTAAAATTTAGTTCAATAGACCCAAATCTTAGTTAATCAGAATAGTTCTTGAACCCCAAATTGCAAATTAATTGGATGAATAAGATATGAGGAGATGAAAAGGAAGAACATCAAAGGCAAAGAGGATTTTTTAACGTAGCTCGACCAAAATCCTTTGTTTGAATCCCTACATCCACTAATAATGTTATTGCTGGAAAAATGTTTATTGTGTACAATCTTTTTATAGAGATTTCTCTCTAGAGAGTTCCCTTGGCTTTCAGAACTCTCTCCTCTCATTTTATAATGAATTTCTCCCTATTTTTCCATCTGATGGGCTATCACACAGAGCCTTATAAAAATGTAAGCTACTATTGCAAGCTGGCTTCTGCAAGCTCTTTGTCAGTCAGCCCCTACAGGTTAGCTTTTTCTTAGTTTATATAATCAACAAGCTTTGGCTGGTTCCAGCAGTGACTTTACTCTTATATGGACTAGGCCTCTACTAGCTGGGTCTTGTCTGCTGTGTTTTTGCCAGCCCATTTCACATAATACCATAAAATGCCTATAACATAGGCCCTTCAACGCTCAGTCCGCTTCACGGACTAGGAGTTGTAATCTACTGGCAAAAGCTCAATATGCCATGCTGTCTTACTATCTTGGGTTTCATCTCTTGAGTGTTCATGTGTGCATTTACTTTGGTGAACGAGGTTGTTGATGAGTTAAATGCTTAGTACATAGCAGAAGGTAATATATATGCTGACATGAATAAGTTCCTACAAATCACAACTTGATAATCATTAGATAAAAGGAATGCCCAGTTAGTCCATCGACTTCAGGTAACAAATATTAGTAGGTTATATAATTTAATAAAAATGGACTTCAACCAGTAAATTATGATTTGAAAGGATATGTGCTATATTAAGTGGCCAAAGGGATCGCACGGATGCACCTCGACTGGCATGAGGTCGAGTGCTTAGGGGACAATTAGGTGCGCCTTGCACGAATTCAAGTGCTTAGTGGGCAATTAGGTGCACCTTAGCTAGCACGAGCTTGAGTGCTCAGTGGGCGCATCTGTACGACCTACTTGGGCACCCAATAATGCAGCTATAGCCCTAAAAAAGAGAATAAAAACTAGCATTAATAGAACATTTAATGCAAGGACAAGAAATTATATTTTACTCATCCATATAGGAACCATAGTGCTATTGCCGAAGCTAGTATGGCAAGATCTCTGCGTCATTTCTTTTAAGCCAAAAGACCAGCAATTATCCCAGCGTTGAGAGATTGATGCAAACTAAGAAGTGATGACATAGGCAATTGCCATAACTTCGATATAAGCTTTTATTTGTTTTGGCATTGAGCTCATGAAGGAATGATGGCACGATTTGGAGATCACTGGGGGCTTGATGGCATAGAACCTATCTAGTTGCTTTGAACTTCAGTCCCTCTAGGAAGCTCAACCATTCCCTACACTTCCTTGTACTATGTCTGAAGGTTAGTCTGTGAAACAAGAACATCCCAGAAAGCTAGACCTTTAAGCTATTCAATTCGAAGAAGATAGCTATTGGTTGCAATGAGATGTTTGGCCTTAGCTCATAGTAATCGTTACTCTCCATTACAACACAATAGTTAGAGCAGTGGAAGTAGTTATGTTCACATACTTCTCAGCTAGATGGGTTGAGGGGTGGATAGCTTCATCCCGTTGAGCTCGGATGATCTGGTCTTGGTGCATGGCCACTCCGAGAGCTTATTGTTGTCATCGAAACAAGCTTCTACATGACAATGCGAGCCCATCGTCAAACCTGACCTCTACATGACGGTGCAAGCTCGAACTGAGTCTTGTTAGATGGCAGAGTGGGTGAGCTCTATTGTTAATAACATACATATGCGAGTTCATCTTCATGCCATCCTGTATGGCTGTGCAAGCTCGTCATCAGACTTTGTTGCTACATGGTCATTGCTAGCTTAACACTAGACCAAGCTACTACATGGCTGTTGTATTGCTTGCTATCTAACCATCCTACATTGCTACTGCATGAGCTCGCTATCGACCTGAGTCCCTGCGTGGTCGTTGGACAAGCTCATCGTTGTGCTCACATATGTGCAAAGTGAGACTAATGTCTGGAAGAAGTGCTTAGAGGCTCAAGGCCTTGACGAGCTGTCCAAGTAGCAACTCCGCACTTCAGCTTGTAGATGTTTTAGGTGCACTTCAGCTCATGATGCAGTGCTTCAGCCAAGTGCACTTTAGCTCAATGCAATTTGGGACGCACTTCAACCCAGTCTTATTGCATGGTCACTACATGTGAACTCAGCACCATGCTCACGTTCAGTTAGCCAAGCTCAGAATGATGCTGTTGTTGTTTGCTGATGACCTACATTAGTTTTAACACTTAGCAGATGGTGTGAGCTCACTATCAAGGTCAGCTTTGTTGTAGCCATCAAGCTCGGTCTCGTTGCATGGCCGTTGAGCTCGTCACTGAACCTAGTTGCATTGCATGGCTGTTGTGCAAGCACAACAGCAAACTTGGGCGTTATGTGTCACTATGCATGAGCTTGTCAGTCACGGCATGAACCCAGTTGCATGGCTGCTATGCTCACATGTCTAAAAACATACTGATGTTGAGAAGAAGATCCCATAGGCTTAAGACCTTGATAAGCTATCCTTGCAACAACTGCTGTAGTTGTTGGAGGCTTTGGAATCATCGAATCTACATCTTTTTTACACCCTTTTTCTTTTTCTTTTTCTAGGATCCACTTAAATATTCTCTTGATTGCTCCTCATTTATATCTATTTCAACACATGAAATAGAGAATAGAGCAATAGCAATAATTATTCTAGACTAGAGTGGCTATGCATAAATGGCTCAACATCGACAGTAAGGGATCTAATTACAATGCTAATGCCAAGGATGAAGATAACCCAGATAGTGACTCAGACAACGAATGATGGGAAGGCCTTGACTGTTGAATAGAAAATTAACTAGGATGCAAATAAGGCCTTCCTTCTAGTGCCAAAATGTTGACGATAAAATTTGATTTAGTAAACCTAAATCTTAGTCAACCTAAACGGTTCTCTGACAACCCAAACTGCAAACTGATAACACAATTTTAAACAAGAAAGAGAGAGTGAGTGAGAAGGATGAAGAGCAGTAGGCATATAAGCTTTTATCATGGTTCTGCTAAAGCCAGTATGGCCCCTACGTCCATGGTGGTTTGTACTTTCTATTATACAATGGTTTCTCTATATAGTTCAATAAAGTTACAATATGAGGGTTCTCTCACTATGTAAGTGCTCTCTCACTATTTCAATAGTGTCTACATGCAATTTCCTACTTACCTGTTACAATGAGCTTCTCTCCCCATTTATAGAAGTAGGGAGGGTTACAAATGTAATTTGATAAATTATAAAATGATTATTTCCATCACGTTGAGCAACAAATGCTAGGCGTCAGGCAACAAATATTGGGCCAATTATTGTCACACTGTTAGGGGTTGATGTATCAGTTTTAGGGGCTGACCTATCAGTTGGGAATACATGCCTCTAATTGTTGACTAGGCTTTTGTACCTATGCCCAGCTCGTTAGTTTAGCAACCTGAGCTCGCACTGGGCAGTTCGCTGGCCATAGGGATTGGTCTTGTTATTAGATTCATCCAAAGTGAGTCTCTGGAAAGATGGCTGGGATGCTGTGCTTCATTCAGTGAGCTAGGGCCCTCCTTAATGATTCGGGTTCTCGCTTTAACCTTGTCCTAAGTCCTTAATGAGCTAGGGCCCTCCTCAATGGTCTTGGTCTCATCTCATATCCCAGGTTCATGACTAGTGAGCTAGTACCCTTGATGAACGACCTTAGCTTTTGGATAATCTAGGCCTTTTCTAGCTAGACTCGTCTCCCATTGGGCCCTGGCCAGCCCAATTGACATTGTTCGAAAAATACCCATAACATCGGTTGAGCCCCATGTTACAAGCTGCTCAATTTTTTAGACACCATTTAAGGCTATAATTATATCCTAATGAATGACAAGATGAGGAAAAAATAACCTTTATCATGGTCAAAGGCACTTACTATTACAGAGTGATGCCTTTTGGTTTGAAGAACTTGGGAGTGCCATATCAGAAGATGATGAATAAGGTGTTTACTACCCAATGATTGCCTATGTAATTTTGACGAACATGAAAATGAAAGGCAAATGAGAATGGAGCTAGACCTCTTTGAGGAAGACAAAAAGATTGCTTATATCCAGTCATAGGCCTACAAGGTAAAGTAGGCATGCATCCACGAATGAAGGGTTAGGAAAACTAAATTTAAGATTAGTGCCTTGGCCTTCAGAAAGGAAAACAATCCAAGGAAGAAAGTAGAGGAAGCAAGTTAACTCCCAACTAAGAAGGATCCTTTTGAGAAAAAGAGGCTTTGAACAATGGGGCATATCGCTTCCAAACTATTAAAGCAAGTTTAGCTCCATATGGAAAAGAAAGATGAATTCCAAGCAAAGTTTGGAAATCTAGCATATCTCTTGTTTGTCTCAGTTGATACAGCTATGTTAAAGGCCATATTACATTTCTGGCATCCATCCTATCATTACTTCACATTTAATCAACATGACATCACCTCAACTATTGAAGAGTATGACTGGTTGCTTGAAATAAGAAATGTAGTAAAAGACAAAGTGTATTTTAGGGACAAAAATGGAGTTAAGAGACAATTATCAAAGTTAATGGCAGTCAAAATGTGTGAATTGGAAAAACACATGAAAGAGAAAGGTGACAAATATTTCTTGCCATTTGAATACTTGATGAAATTCATCCAAGAGCATATTGATAGTGAACAAGGCCAAGTCATGCTAACCCTAGCCATCTATAGACTGATTTTGTTTCCTAAAGTAAAAGAGTATATTGATGGTCACTTGATTAAGCTATTTGAGAAAATTCAACATAATGTCAATCTTGTCCTAATAATTTTGGTAGAAACAATTAGGTCCCTTAACCATTGTAGGATGGAAGAAAAAGTAAGTTTTATGGATAAGCACAATTGTTAGCAGTATAGATAATTAGCCACCTTCCTAACTTGAGTTATTTCAGTATCCTAAGATTGAATTCAAGTCACACATTTATTCAAACAAAAATCCTTTGCAAGAATTCAATGTTGTAAAATGGCCATGTAAGACACCTACAAGAAGTCAATAGATCAATTATTTTAAAAGAATGGGAGAAGTCTTATGGAGAGCTTTATAGATGTGTCATGTTTCAGTCTTATATAGATGTGGGGGAAACCATGGGTCCCACTCATTAGCCTTTGGGATGTAACAAGTTATGCACCTGCTATGGTCAAAAGACAATTAGGGTCTAAGCAGTTTATTCTAATAACCCATAGATTATTCGACATAAAGTTTTCCTATGAAGATAAAGATGCAACCCAAAAGGTCAAAGAGGTAATTAAGGCATGAAAGTTTGTGTGATGTATGGAAGTAGGCTCATGCAATAATGCAACCACCCCTAGCTACATGTTATGGCAATCTAGAAGAAAAAAGAGCTTTATCGCTCTAGAAGAACATGATCTCGAACCACCAATGCATATGTTTGATGAACCAAATGATTATTGAGTCGAAGTAGAGGTAAGATATGAGGTCACGTATTGTCAGTTGTGCAAGAATTAGACTATGTTGGTCACTAAGAACAAGAAGTTGTCATCTAAAAAGGATGTGCGGCTTGGTAATGCTACTTAAGCTAAGAAAATGGTACAAAATTACAAGAACACGAAAAAGAGGAAGCTTCCGAATGTTATAAAGAACTCCAAAGGACACATCATGAAACCAAAAGGTTCAAAGAAAAGCTTCAAGGTCTCAAAGAGGTTGATGCAAGAAAGGACTATGAGAATTTATTACTTCGATCAAACGTGCAATGCCTAAACCAACGATTAGTTGTTTATCAGCATAAAATTTAATGGTTAACCTAGCAAAACAAAAACTTCAAAGGACATATCATGAAGCTTCCAAATGTCATGAAGAACTCTAAAGGAAACATCATGAAACCAAAAGGTTCAAAGGAAAGTGTCAAGGTTTCAAAGAGGTTGTTGTAAGAAAAGGCCATTAGAATTTATTGCTTCCGTCGGACATGCAATGCCTAAATCAATAATTAGTTATTTATTAGGATAAAATTTAATGGTTAACACAACAAAACACTTTGTTGCAAGATGATAACTATTGGCATCAAAGAAACATGAAATTTGAAGAAAAATATAATGATCTTTAACAATAATCAAATCAGTTAATTAAAAATGCTCGAATGATCAATAGAAAGGCTCAGAAAAAAGCAAGAGAGGCACGTGAGGTTGAAACAAGCTTTCCACTGTGACATAAAGATTCCTAGCTGATGTTTCCAAACACTTGGAGCTCTTAGGTAGTTTCTGCTAAAAGTTTGAAAGTTGTCTTTGTTTGTAATAGTAATATACTTTCATAATGAATTGACTATCCATGTTTCTTTTGAATACTAATATAGAATGAATGCCCCTTTAGCGTTATCTTTGAAAGATTGATTCACATCACAACATCCATGCAATTCTTGTTTTCTCATTTTTATGAACTTTTTTCACTCATTTAAATTTGACCAATGTTTTAAAAATCAAACTAGACAGT
Organism: Saraca asoca; assembly: GCA_026873985.1. NCBI lineage: Eukaryota > Viridiplantae > Streptophyta > Magnoliopsida > Fabales > Fabaceae > Saraca > Saraca asoca. The sequence continues at coordinate 12,963 of JANHAO010001532.1, forward strand.
GGATTGAAAAAGTCATTAGGTCATGGTTCAATTGGTTGAAGCGATTAAACCAATGATCAAACTGGATGATGTCATAAATATAAATTTATTAAAAATTAAGTAATAGGTAACATATATTGTAAATATAAGCTCATATTTTATATAAAAATAAAAAAATTAAGTAAACTAATGAGTTTTTAGTCAATTAAGTGTTAAATTTCTTCTTTTGTTAGTTCTTGGTTACATATAGGTTTATTGAACCAACCCAATCCCAAAAAAAAAAAAGAAGTCTAAAAGTAAAAAAGATTTTGACCAATTTTTTTTTTTTACTGATTTGTCCTCGTTCAAAGTGATTCGACTGCTAAAATGGTTTTGACATTAACTTGAACTAAATTGTGTAACGAGCGAAGGTCGGACCATCCAATCTAGTTTTCTCAACACTAAATTTAACTCATGTTTAATAAAAGGTATTGCATCTCAAAAAAAAAAAAAAAACAAACCTTACTACCATGACATTCATACTGAACCCGTTCTCAAGTAAAGGTCATGGATGAACAAGAGAAAATTCAAAAAGAAATAAGAAAAGGCATCAATGAACTAAAGGAACAACTCGTAAGGATTGTGGGGGGTTTTTTTACTAAGAAAGCTAATGATAGTAAAAAGCCCTCATCAAATAATCAATATTAAGATCAGGATATGCCTTTACCTAAAGATCTTCAATTTCCTCTTGATTTTACTTGTCATGACACAAACCTAAATCCACCATCAAGCCTAAATGCACCTAGGGGCAATCTGACATCATTCAATCCTTAAACATTTATGAATCCACCCCTAGGGTTCTAATATCGATATCTAGATCCACCTCTCTATTTCACAATGATGGAGGACCCTATAGCTCACTTAAAACCATAATTCTAGTGATCGAAAAGTTACATAAGATTTAAATGATGGCCTTAAGAACAAAGGGAAGTTAGAAGTTTTGGAAGAATGACTAAGAGTGACAGAAGAGACTAACAAATATGGGCTCATTAATGTAATAGAGTTATGTATAATACCTGATGTGGTTATTCCTTCTAAGTTCAAAGTACCTGAGTTTGAAAAGTTTAATAGGTCTGCTTGCCTAATGAATCATCTAGCGTTATATTGTTGAAAAATGGCATCTTGTGTTAACAATGACAAAATTCTTATTCATTTCTTTCAAGGTGGCTTGACTGATACTGCTTTTAGATGGTACACAAAGCTTCACTGCAATAAGGTTTGACATTGGAAATACCTTGTTAATGCTTTCTTAAGCCAATATCATTACAATATTGTTATGGCTCTCGATATAATACAACTCCGGAGCCTGAAGAAGAAGACCATGTAAACATTTAAGGAATATGCTCAATGATGGAGAGATTTAGTTGCTCAAGTGCATCCATCTTTTTTAGACAAAAAGATAGTGTCCACATTCATTGCTACTCTTCACCCACCTTTCTATGATGAAATGATTCATAATGCATCATCAAACTTCTCTGACAACATTACCATTGGAAAAAAAATTATGAGCATCGGGGTCAAAGTGGATAGAACTATTGATAATTCAATTGATGTGATGGGTGTAAAGAAGCCTATGGTCAATTAAAAAAAGGAAGGCAAGGTTCAACCTACTAACTATGAAAGGTAAGAAAGGAAACTGCACCAAGCAAAGCCCAATCAACCCCCTTCTATTTAACCATTTCAATCATAATTTATGAATATTCATGCATCGCTTCCACCTCACAATTTCCATATGCCCAATCTTATGCTTTATCACACTATTTCCATTAAACACTAATCATAAAAGCTCCCCATAAGAGCCATGATCCATGAACCAAAACCCATATCAAAATGCTAACCTAAGAATAGGTCGTAATGACCAAGAAAGGAGGTTTGTCTAGTATGATCCCATCTCAATATCCTACACTAAGATCTTCCCGAAACTTTTTCAAAATGGAAAATTTTGCTTTAATCCCCAATGAAGCTTATAGAACCTCCTTACCTCCGGTGGTATGACCCCAATACTCGATATGACTATCATGCTAGAGCTATAAGTCACTCCATTAAGAATTGTTTGGCCTTCAAGAGTAAAATGCAATCTCAACTTGATGCCAAATGGTTGAGCTTCAAGGGAATGACAAAAAGGCCTAATGTGCATCACAACCTTCTGTCTGACCATGGTAATTCAAGAGTGAATGCTATTGAAGGAAGGCTAAAAGAAATTACTAAGTGGAAGGTTCCTGAGGTGAAGATGCCAATGTAATACTTTGAATTTTCTAAAATTAATATTGGTAATAAAATAGCTTTTTAGAAAAATTTGAAAAGGTGAATTTGAAATTTTTGAGAATTTCAAAACTATAAATTTTAGGCTATGGGTAGTCCAAATATGGTAGAAATAGATTATATAAATTTTAGGAATTCTCTGGCAACTGAAATTTTCATCTTGGATGCTTATAAAATAAAATTCATGTTTTTAGGATTTAATTTCTAGAAAACTTCAGAAAGATCGAAACTAGGGCTACAAGAACCTAGTGAGTGTAAAATTATAATTGTTATAAAGGTAATTAATTTAATTATTGTGTTAAAATTTTATGGCAGTTGGCGATTGGTGTGTACGTTAATTTTGGACTAAAAGTTAAGGAAATAGGAAAACTTTCTAAAAAAAAAAACTGAGTCAACTTAAAATCGAAGGTCAATGGATACAAATTTTTTCATTTTGCCCTTAAGAGGCCACTACTTCTTTATCCTCTTCAGCCTTTACTCGGTTGTAATCCATGTAACTCTTCTTCACCAAGTTACACCATTCCTCTCACTACATCTCTTTTTCTCTCTCTTTAAGCAAGTGGCCTACTCCTTCATGATAAATTCTCAAATTTTTACTATTGATTCCTCTCTTCTTCCTTTTTAATTTAGTACTAAAATCATGTTAATTCATGGGGTGAATTTGAGTTATAAATTTTGAAGCCAAAAGTTACTATTCATATTACTATTTAACTTATAAACCCACATGATTTTCTGATGATTTCATAGCTTGAGTCTATTATTTCTAGCTTGGTTATTTGCAATGAAATCATAATCTAATAGTAGTTAGTTATTTGATCAAAGAAAATGCTTGAAAAATCTAAGAAAACTAATATGCTCTTCTTTCTTGTTCTTGAAGAGTATTGAGGACCCTTGTGGAATTTGATTTAGTTTCTTAATCCAATTGCTAAGGTGAGTGATACATACCTTTCTTGTGAATTATATTGTGTTATTTGATTGTGATCCTCTAATTGTGGGAGTAAGTTGATAAAAATGGATATTGGTGATTGTATAATAAAGTTTGAGTTTGAATGGCCTGGTTGTTGGTTTTTTAGTGAAAAGGTTAGGTTTTAAGCGTATTTAAGTCCTTAAAATATGTTGTATTGAACTCCTATGATTTGGTGTAAGATTGGAAGTTGTTACCCCTATTTTTTTGTTGTTCATTTGCATTTTTTCTAGAATTCATGAATCAAATTGCCACTTTTACACTATCCCCTTGATCATGCTCATAGGAATCGAGTTGTATTGTGTCTTGTGATTCAAATCAGGAATTGAACTGAATTCTTGCAAGTTGAATCAAACTATCCTACCCCATTTTTTTATTCCAATCATGATTTTGATCTTGTGCATAACTTGGACTTCTCAAACGTTTTCAATTCTTGGAAAGTAGACTCACATTTTGAATTGGATTTCCTTGAGTTGAATTGAATCCTTCTCAATTGATTCCCATAATTCTAGTCACGATTCTACTCGAATTTCATCCATAATCATGCTTGTGATTCCGATCACACATCCAGAATTTTACATTCTTTTAGCCCTAACTTCGCTCTTTCTAACACATCTTTTATTTCTTTTAGTCTAATCTTCTATGAATTCTAGCTAACTTGAATATAACACTTAAGAAATCCTAATGGAGGAACTTATAAGCCAATACTAATAAATCTAATAATTGTTTATGCACTAATATTATGATAATAAATGTGATAGTTGTTATAATAATGTGACAAAGAGTATGGTTATAATAATGATAGAATATGACTCATGTGATCAAGATTGTGATTGAATGTGAATGTTGTGATATGGCTACTATAGGTATTGACATTGTTTAAAGTTGAGAATTCCCCATGTGACATGGTATGATATATGCTGATGATGAAATATGAATGATGTGATGAGATGGAAGTAAATGAACTAGATCTTGGATCTATATGTTTTGATATGATGTGAGGGATAAGGTAGAACCTAGAGGGATAAGGCTAGGATTGTGAGAGATAAGGCTGGAATGAAATAACAAGGAGGATTTTTATTGATAGCATTTATTTTGCCTTTTACTTTAATTATTATTTTAGGAAATTTTGAAAGAGATATAAAGTGATTTGACAAGTGATGGATGATAATGATGGCTTGAGGCCATGACATATAACTGGATTAACATGGTGTGAAATAAAGATAAATGATGGGTTATGATTTTCATATGCATTGTTATTATTGAGACGTTCATAAGTTAGGTATAGATGTATCTCATTGAGAACTTTTCTGTGGATTTTTTTTGAGATTCTTAAGAACTTGTTGATAATCCACTCCTAGAGAAGTAAGAATGAATGGCGATCTGATGGAAATTAGATTTGACACCTTTTCCACCACCGTGTTAAGCCCCCTAGGTGTATACGAGATTAAGATTCATTACATAATCATTTTGAAACTAGTTGGGTGTGAAGTATTACAAGAGGTTGAAATCATTCCTGTGGAACCCCAGAACATCATATTGATAATGGCCTTAGGATGGTTTAATCTGTAAAGGTTTTACCATCTTTACATATTTTGCCAACTCTTTTGAAAACTAATGAATAGTGTGGCCACAAGGCTTAGTTATATTAATCTATGCTTTTGGTTTCATGGTGAGTCATAGATTAATCTAACTTTTGGTTATCTTGCCCTTGATAGGACATAGGGTGGTATGGAAATGACTTTTGATTAGGAGGTTGCAATGTAATTTGGAAACCTGTGGATAATTTATGAATAAATGTTTAATCCAACATATTCCTGTTGAGCAATGTCGTTGTATAATATGAAGCATGTTCATATTCCAAGTTTTACCACTTTTATTTTATAAATTTTCAATATGTCAAATCAACAAATTGAAATTAAGTAAACATGTTTAGTAATAGTGAGACAAGCATAAATAGAAATAAGTGATGGAAAGCAGACAAAAGCTTAACTATCAATAAAGGATTGATACTCATGTCGATCAAGCTAGAAAATTAAGTCATGACATGTTTGGTATTAGAGCAAATATTTAGGCTAAACCTATGAGTATAGGCTTGCATGTAGAGTTTTAGAGTCATATAGTGGTAATGGTTTCATCAAGTGTTAATAGGAATAATACCATTAGCATGTGTGCACCCGAGAGCATGTAATACTAATACCATTCCTATTAATCTAGTGAAGTGTGTATCCATGTCTACAAAACTAAATTGGAACCCTTGTAACTCTGAAGAATCTAATTAATCTTGTGATGTAGATTATGGTGAGAACTAGAAGACAATAAGGTCAAGAGTCTGACTTTGGTAATGAAGGGTCATCCATTGGACAAAATAGCCTACACTATGAAGTTAGTGTTAATCTTAAAATCCCTTAATGGGCAAAAAGTTTGGTTCAATAAGCAATGAATAGCCTAATACATGTACTAATACAAAATCAAAATCAAAATCAGAATAAAGAGCCTAATAGGAGTAGGCAAAATAAAAGAGATTGAACTCCTCCAGTTAGGAATAAGCAAGAGAATAGACTAAGAATTGTTCATAAGTTTTTAAAATCGAAGCCACCTCAATATACATGAACAGATTCTTCTGTGAACCCATATCAGTTTCTTGACCAAATTGAAAGATATGGTAGGATGTTACAATGTCATAAACCCTTGTTAATAAAGTTAGTAAGGTATCAGCTAAATGACTTGACACATTACTGGTATGCAAGAGTTATTGAAGGGTGAGCTGCTAATGCAAAACTATTAACTTGGGCAATGGTCCAAGAAACCTTTATTAATAGATTTCTTTCTCCCAATGTTTGGCAAGTGAATGCCTAGAAATTTGAAAATTTGAGACAAAAGAACTTATCTGTGAGTAAGTATGATGTTTAATTCACTTCACTTTCATAGTACACTCCTTACTTGATTTCTAATGAAACTATGAAGGTGGAGAGGTTTGTACAAGGGCTCCATGATTATTATTTTGATTATGTCAAAGTTGATCTAGATACAACATACTAGCAAGCTATGAATCAAGTTTTGTGGGTTGAATTGAGGTCCAAAGAACATCGTAAAAGGGAAATGCCTTTTGACAGAAAGAAAAGAGCTTAATCTGAGGGAATACCATCTAGTAGGTGGAAAGGAAATTCTACTAGACCATCCTAGTCATAAAATCCAACTACACAAAAGAATATGGGGAGTCAAATAGTTTCCATTGCTTCTTTTCCATTTCATGGAAGGATTACTAATGCGTCATGATGCAAAATTTGTAATACAAATCATTATGGATCTTGTAAAAGATATTTAACTGGGTGCTTCTAATATGGTCAACTTAAACATAGAGCAAGAGAATCTCTTATGAATGTGAGTGCTTTAGGATATGGTGTAAATTATCAAGCTTTACCTCAAAGTTAACCAGTAACACAATTAATAGCTTTAGTAAAAGAACCAGCTACGTCTGGTAAGAATGATAGAAAGGGAAATCAAAGGAGAAACCTAGGTAAGGCTACAATAAGAGTTTACAATCTTACCAAAAAAAAAAAAGCTAAAGCATTAAATGTTACAGTCTCAGGTACTTTAAGAATATATGATTTACCAGCTCGAGTATTGTTCTACCATGGAGCTACTCATTCTTTTATCACAAAGAACTTTGCCACTCTACTAAATAAACCTAATGAACTGATAGAATCACCGTTAATAGTGATGACCCCAATTAACAAGACTCTTCTAGCTAACTATTTGTACAAAGGTTGTGCTATGACAATAAGGGATAAGCAAGTATCCACAAGTCTTGCCATATTAGATATGGTGGATTATGACATAATCCTAGGTATGGATTAGCTTTCTTAGCGCCATGCGTGCATGAATTGTTTTAATAAGATGGCTACACTCTATGTGGACAAATTTTCTCCTATAATCTTTCAAGGAGAACAGGTAGCTGGGATAGGTAGTTTTATTTCAAGCATGCAAGCTTAGAAATTGTTGAAAAAGGGGTGTATAACTTATTTATCTATAGTGAAAAACTTGGAACAATTTGTTCCAAATCCGAATGAGTTTCCACTGATACATGAATTTCTTGACGTATTTCCTAACAAATTACCCAGATTGCCACTAGATCGGGAGATCGAGTTCACTATTGATTTTGTACCTGGCACTGAACCTGAACTGTTTTTGGATAAGTTCTTGCTTGTATTTATTGATGATATTTTGGTATACTTCAAAAATGAGGAAGAACATGACTAACACCTAAGGATAGTGTTACAGACTCTAAGAGAGCATAAACTTTAATCAAAATTCTCTGAATGTGAATTTTGGACAACCAATGTCAAGTTTCTTGGTCATGTAGTATCACAAGAAGGGATACAAGATGATCCTCAGAAAGTTAAAGCCATAGAAAATTAGCTTACACCAACAACGATTACTGAAATTCAAAGTTTCTTGGAATTAGTTGGATATTACCAAAATTTTGTTAAAGATTTCTACATCATTGACTAAATTAACTTGAAAAGGAGTTAATTTTGAATAGACACACACATGTGAAGAAAGCTTCCAAAAGTTAAAAAGATGCCTAATAACAACTCCAGTATTGGCATTGCCATCTAGATCAGACAGCTATATAGTGTATTGTGATGCTTCATGAATTGGATTAGGATGCATGTTAATGCAAAACGAGAGAGTAATTGTGTATGCATCGCACAATTAAAGAAACATGAGCAAAATTATCCTACTCATGATTTAAAAATGGCAGCGACAGTCTTTGCTTTGAAGATATGGAGGCACTATTCATATAGAGAAACATGTAAAATTTATATAGGTCACAAAAGCCTAAAATATATTTTTAAGTAGACAGATCTTAATCTTTTACAATGAAGATGGATGAAGCTGGTAAAGGATCATAAATTTTTTATAATGTTTAATCTGAGCAAGGTAGATGTGGTAGCAGAGCATTAAGTCACAAATCAATAAGTAATTTGGCCTGTCTTCTTTCCAAAAAAGAAAAGTTAATGTGTTTTTACCCAAAATTTAAGCAGCTTGGCATACAACTAAAAGTTCTGAATCAAACCTTAATTTTAACTCATGTGACAATACAATCGGTGATGGTTGATCATGTTAAGAAAGCTTAAAAACAAGACCCACAATATGTAACTCTTAGATAGAGGGTGGAGGTGGAACCAAACTCCAAATTTGTAATTAATGAAATATGAGTGCTTGGAAAGGAAGGATGATTATGGGTTCCTTCAAGTGTTTATAAGGATTTGTTACATTAAGCTCATAATTCATCATATACAATGCACCCGAGAGTGTATAAGATGTATTATGATTTGAAAGATATATTCTAGTGGGAAGGCAAGAAACAAGATGTGCTTGAATATGTGACTAAATGTCTTATGTGTCAATAAGTGAAAATGGAACATCAACGCTCAGTAGGATTGCATCAATCCATCAAAATTCTAAAATGGAAAAAGGAGAGCATAATAATGGACATTTTAGTTAGATTGCTGAAGTCACCAAAAGATTACAATTCAATTTGGGTTATCATTGATTACTTAATCAAATCAGCTCATTTCTTACCAATTGAAATGATTTATTTAGCTACTCAATATGCACAAATATATCTTGATTAAATAGTTCATTTACATGGTGTGCCATTGATGATTATTTCGGATCATAGTACTCAATTTACCTCTCTTTTTTACAATCATCCCAATAAGTCTTAGGTACTTAATTGTGATTTAGTATGGCTTTTTAGCCATAGACCAATGGTCAATCAAAGTGCACGATTCAGCTTCTAGAGGACACGCTTTGAGTATGTGTGATGGAATTTGAAGGGAATTGGGAAAAATATTTACCACTTATTGAGTTTGCCTATAATAACAATCACTAATCTAGTATTCAAATTGCATTGTTTGAATTTTCCCTCAAGAGGCTAGCTACTTCTTTATCCTTTTTAGCCTTTACCAAGTTGCAACCTATGCAATTCTCACTACATCTCTTTTTTCTCTCTTTTCAAGTGAGTGACTAACTCCTTCATGATAATTTTTCAAATTTTTACTGTTGATTCCCTTCTTCTTCCTCTTTATTTTGGTACCAAAATCATATTGATTCATAGGGTAAAATTTGAGTTATGAATTTTTGAAAACAATAATTACTATTCATGTTACTATTTAACCCATGAACCTACATGATTTTTTGATGATTTTAAAGCTTGAATCTATTATTTCTAGCTTGGATCTTTGCAATGAAACTATAATCTAATAGTAATTACTGTTTGGTGGAATAAAAACCTTGAAAAATCTAAGAAAACTAATATGCTCTTATTTTTTGTTCTTGAAAAGTATTGAGGACCCTTTGTGGAATTTGATTTGATTTCTTGTTTCCAATTATTAAGGTGAGTAATTCATACCTTTCTTGTAAATTATATGGTGTCATTCGATTATGATCCTTTGATTGTGGTAGTAAGTTGATGAAAATGAGTATTTGTGATTGTATGATAAAGTTTGAATTTGAATGGCTTGGTTGATATAATGGTTAGTTTTCTGGTGAAAATGTTAGGTTTTAAGTATATTTAAGTCCTTAAAATATGTTGTGTTAAACTTCTATGATTTGCGTAAGATTGGAAGTTGTTTCCCCTATTTTTCTACTATTCTTCTGCATTTTTTCTAGAATTCATGAGTCAAATTGCCATTTTTACATTGTCCCTGCAATCATGCCCTTAGAAATTGAGCTAAATCATGTCTCATGATTTGAATCAGGAATTAAACTAAATTCTTGCAAGTCAAATCGAACTGTCCTACCCTATTTTTTTATTCCAATCATAATTCTAATTGTGTTCATAACTTGGACTTCCCGAAAGTTTTCAATTTTTAGTGAGCAAAATATAACTCATATGATCAAAATTATGATTGAATGTGAATGTTATGATATAGCTACCATGAGTATTAATATTATTCAAAGTTAAGAATTCCCCATGAGACATGGGATGGTATATGATATATACTGATGAAGAAATTTGAATGATGTGATAAGATGGGAGTAAATGAACTGGATCCTGAATTTATGCATTCTAATATGGTGTAAGGGATAAAGTAGAACCTAAGGGGATCAGGTTAGGATTGTGCGGGATAAGGCTCAAATGGAGTAACAAGGAGGATTTTGATTGATAACATTTATTTTGCCTCTTACATGAATTATTATTTGGAGAAATTTTGAAAAAAATATAAAGTGATTTGACAAGTAATGAATGATGATAATAGCTTGAGGCCATGAGATATGACTGGATTAACATGGTGTGAAATAAAGATAAATGATAGGTTATAATTTTCATATGCATTGCTATTATTGAGACATCCATAAGTTAGGTATGGATGTATCTTATTGAGCTCCAAACTCACTTTTCTATGGATTACTTTTGAGATTCTCAAGAACTTGTTGATAATTCACTCCCAAATAAGTAAGAATGAATAGTAATCTGAAGGTAATTACGTCTAACACCTTTTTCACCACCGTGTCAAGTGCCCTAGGTGTATATGAGATTAGGATTTATTGTATAATCATTTTGAATCTAGTTAGGTGTGAAGTATTACATGAGGTTGAAATCATTCCTATGGAACCCCCAAACATCCTATTAGTGATGGCCTTAGAATGGTTTAATCCTTAGAAGTTCTAACATTTTTACATATTTTGCTAACATTTTTTGAAAATTGATAAATAGTATGGCCATGGGGCTTAGTTATATTAACCTATGCTTTTGGTTTCATGGTAAGTCATAGGTTAATCTAACTTTTGGTTACCTTGCCCTTGATAGGACATAGGGTGGTATAGAAATAGCTTTTGATTAGGAGGTTGTAATGTAATTTGGAAACCTATGGATAACTTGTGAACAAATATTTAATCTGGCATATGCCTATAAGGTAATGTCATTGTATATTATGAAGCATGTTTATATGCCAAGTTATACCACTTTTATTTTATAAATCTTCAATATTTCAAATCAATAAATTGAAATTAAGTAAACATGTCTAGTAATAGTGAGACAAGCATGAATAGAAATAAGTGATGGAAAAGTATACAATGGTTGGTGGCTATCAATAAAGGATTGATACTCATGCTGGTCATGGCCAGGAAATTGGCTCATGATAGCAAATGACATTTATTTTTAAGGCTTTTCTTAACATGGAATTTCTGTGGCTTTAACATTCAACTCCAAGGGTCCAAAGCCATGATCATGGTAACGAAGAGGTATGTGAGTTTCATGGAAGCAAAGAAAGGCATACCATTAAAGGATGCACAAAATTTAAAAGGTTACTTCAAGAATTGATGAATGAATAGCTTGTTTAAATAGGCTTTGGAGTTAGAAAAGACTAATCAAATGTGATTGAAGGAAGTGATATGGTTGGTAGTGCTCGAATCTCTTGCTTTTCTCCTAGCACATTGGTAATCCACTACAACCAAAACACAACTTTGGCACCTCCTCAGGTAGCCACTTGCCACATTTTGGAACCTATCAAAATTCAAGTACCTAGGCCTTTCCCTTATAAAAAGACACATGAAGTGTCATGGAACTATACTTGTTAAGTTCTTCTAGAAAGTAACCATGCCCCTATTATGATAGCACTCAAATATGCCTTAGGATCATCAGTTACCAACATATCTAGTACTAGCAGCATTACTTGCAATGGTCATTGTTATAGTCTTAAAGAGTTGGAAAAAAGGAGAACTAGGAAGATAGAGAAAAGGGAAAGAAAAGGAGATAATAAAGGAAATTATTGTGGAAGAAAGAAAAAGGGAGCCCAAGACATACAAGAAAAATGTATCCAAAGAGGAAGCATGTGAATTCTTGAAACTCATTAAGTAAAGTGAGTACAAAGTGATTGAACAGTTGAACTATACACTTGCCTAAATTTCATTGTTGTCATTGTTTTTAAACTCTAAGCCACATAGACCAATGTTAATAAAGGTATTGAATCAAGCTCATTTGTATCATGATATCTCTCGTAAAAGCTTAGTGGTATTATTGATGACATCACGACTTGATAATTACTTTACATTCATTGATGACGAGATATCAATTGAAGGAATGGGGCAAAACAAGGCACTTTATATCTTTGTAAAATGCAAAGACCAAATCATAGCAAGGGTTCTTGTAGACAATGGCTCTTCATTAAATATGATGCCATGATCGACTTTGTCCAGACTCCCAGCTGATGGATCCTATATGAAACCTAGCACTATGGTAGTGAGAGCCTTTGATGGTATAAGAAAAGAGGTTATTGGTGACCTTGAACTCCTAATTCAAATTAGCCTAAATGTCTTTAATATTTTGTCCCAAGTGATGGACATCACACTAACTTATACTTTTCTATTTAGGTGACCATGGATTCATTTAGTAAGGGTCGTGCCCTCCACCTTGCACCTAAAAATGAAATTCATAATAGAAAATAAATTAGTAATTGTATTAGGAGAAAAAGATCTACTCATCACAAAACCAACATCTACACTATATATTGAGGCCGTATAAAAGCTCATGAAAGTGCATTCCAAACTTTTGAGATTGCTAATACTTCCTACATCTGAGAAGGAGCTCAGATCCCAAAACCACATCTGCTCATGGCACCTATGATGATGGCTAAAGTCATCTTGGAAGATGGCTTTGAACCAAGGAATGAATTGGGGAAATATGGGCAAGGTGAAAAAGAACCTTTAATACTTCCCAAAAATGTTAAAAAGTTCTATTATGATACAAACTCATAAGAGCAGATAGGATGAGGTTGCTAGTGAAAAAAAAAAGAAAAAAGGATACTGTGCTTGGAAAATAGAATGCTAAAAGATGAAGAGATTTGCATATACAACATTAAACAAAGCATTCAGAGTGTAGGAATCACCTTTCCTAACTAGATTCTAGCAATTGAGGATGGACTCTCCACCACTAAAAGTATTGGTTTGGTTTACCCTTGCTCCCCAAACTTCACACTCAATAATTGTGATATCTTCAAGTTTCCCATTGTTTTAAAGTTTTATTCAAAGTAATTCTATACTATCACCATTTAAGGCTCTGCCCAAGGCCTTAGGATGCTATCTACAAAATGGGCTTATATGTTTCATTCCAATATCCATTTTAAATAATAATGCATGTTCAGTTTCCATCATTTATGATTTCATCTGTTCATTTTTTTGTTTTTGTTTTTGTTTCCTTGTTTTTGTTCCTTGAATTCCATCCTATATTTGTTTACCAATCCCTTTTTTCCATCCTATATGCTTTCATCAATTTTAGGTTTCAAAGTGATTCATTTGAGAATGATATTGTTATGAGCCCTATATGTAACTTTAATCATCCTATTGATTGTAGTGAGATTGAAGAAAAGGGAGAGATTGACTCACCCATAGAACTTTTAAGGCTTGTTAAGGAAAAGGAGAAAGAGATCCAACCTCATGAAGAATCAATTGAGATAATTAATCTAGGCATAGAAGAAAATAAAAAAGAAGTCAAGATTAGTACTTCAATGAGAAAAGATGTACGAGAAGGCTTGATCTAGCTTCTTTGTAAATATAAGGATATATTTGCTTGGTTATACCAAGATATGCCAAGATTGAACATAAATATAATTGTCCATAAGTTACCATTAAAGCTAGAATGAAAGTCTATGAAGCAAAAGTTAAGGCATATGAGACCTAATATGTATCTAAAAATCAAGGAAGAGGTTAAGAACCAACTTAATGTTAGTTTCATTACAGTCACCAAAAATCTAGAATGGGTTTCCAATATTGTTTCAATACATAAGAAAGATGGGAAATTTTGGATGTGTGTGAATTATCAAGATTTGAATAGAACAAGACCTAAGGATGATTTTTCATTGCACATATCGATGTCCTTATTGATAATACTATTGAGAATTCAATATTTTCCTTTATGAACTATTTTTGTGGGTATAATCAAGTGTGGAGAAAACCACTTTTGTCACTTTGTAAGGCATTTTTTGTTGCAAAGTAATGTCATTCAGTTTGAAAAATGCTAGGGCAACTTACCAAAAAGCAATGGCAACTCTACTTCATGATATGATGCATAAAGAAGGAAAAGTCTACATTGATGATATGATTGTTGAATCAAGAAATGAAGAAGATTATATTATTGATTTACATAAACTTTTTAAAAGGCTAAGGAAGATTTAACTTCAACTAAACCTTGCAAAATGCACCTTTAGGGTGAGGTTAGGAAAGTTATTAGGATCCATGGTTAGTCAGAATGGAATAGAAGTCGATCCTGAAAAGGTTCATGCTATTTTGGAGATGCCAATACCACACATAGAGAAAGAAGCTGAAAGTTTCGTAGAGAGTTTAAATTACATTGCTAGGTTCATATCCCAATTAATGGCCACTTATGATCCACTATTCAAGCTTATATGTAAGAATTAAACCATGGAATGGAATGAGAAATACCAAGACATTCAAAAAGATCAAGCAGTATTGCAAAAACCTCCAATCTTGGTACCACCATTATCGAGAAAATTGCTTATTATGTACTTGATTATGCTTGAAGAGTCTATGAGTTGTGTATTATGGCAGCATGATTCACCAGGAACAAAAGAACAAATAATATATTATTTGAGTAAGAAGTTCATAGGTTATGAATCAAAATATTCTTTCTTGGAGCACACTTGTTATGCCTTAGCATGGCCAGCTCATCGCTTAAGGCAATATATGTTGTGTTATACTATATCACTGGTATCAAAGATGGATCCAATCAAGTATATCTTTAAAAAACTTGCCCTTAACAACAAGAATTTCTCAATGGCAAGTATTATTGTCTAAATACAACAAAGTTTATGTCACTCAGAAAGTAATAAAGGGTAGCTCGCTTGCTAACTTTTTATTTAATGAGCCAGTTGAAGACTATGGTTCTATGTAATGTGAATTCCTAGATGAAGACACAATGACACTATTCAATAATAATGAAACACCCAAAGATAAGGAATGGACATTGTTGTTTGATGGAGCCTCCAATGCATTAGGGCATGGTATTGGTGCTATTTTAATTTCTCCTAAGGAGAAAACTATTCCATTCACAGTGAAGTTGTGCTTTGATTTTATGAATAATATGGTAGAATACAAGGCATGTGCCACAATTATATAGGCTAGTTTAGATTTGGAAGTCAATGTCTTAAAGGTATATGGAGATTCGACACTAGTAATCCACCAACTGAGAGGGGATTGGGAAAGTTGAGATGCCAAGTTAATTATATATCACAGACACATAATGAAGTTTTAGAATATTTTAGAGAAATCACTTTCCATTATATTCCAAAAGAAGATAATCAAATCGTTGATGCACTAGTGACATTATCCTCTATGTTCAAAGTAAATGACAATGATCAAACACATGTTATCAAGATTGAAAACCAAGATTCACAAACTTATTACTTAAGTGTTGAAAAAGAACCTGATCGGAAACCTTAGTATCATGATGTCAAGAAATACATAAAGTGCAAGGACTATCCAAAAGGGGCTTCGATGAATGATAAGAGAATTATAAGGAGGATGGTAATGAATTTCTTTTTGAATAGAGAAATACTATATAAGAGGGATCATGACATTATTTTGCTAAAATGCATTGATGCGATAGAAACAAGAAGGATTGTTGAAGAAGAACATGAAGATTTTTATGTAACACATTCAAATGGGTATGCCATGGTAAGAACAATTTTGATAATAGAATACTTTTGGTTAACAACGGAGAATGACTGCATTAATTATGTGAGGAAATGTCACAAGTGTCATATTTATACTAACAAAATTCATACTCCTTCCATGTCACTAAATGTCTTATCTATGCCATAGTCGTTCTTGATATGGGGCCTTAATGCCATAGGTCCAATCAAACCAAAGGCTTCAAATGGATATTGATTTATCCTCATAGCCATTAACTATTTAACTAAGTGGATTGAAGCGGCCTCCTATCCTAGTGTGACTCAAAATGTCGTACAAAAATTCATAAAAAGGGATTTAATATGTCGCTATGGCTTGCCAAAAGGTATTATGATTATAACATCACAAATTTCAACATATAAGATGATGATAGAGATGTGTGATAATTCAAGATAAAGCATCACAATTCAGTGTTGTATTGTCCCAAAATGAATGGAGTCATAAATGTAGCCAATAAGAACCTTAAAAATATCATCCAAAAGATGAAATAACATACAAAGATTGGCATGAGATACTTCCATTTGTTGTCCATGGCTATTGAACCTCTGTTCGCACTTCTATGAGAGCCACTTCATTTTCTTTGGTGTATGGTATGGAGGCAATGCTTCCCATTAAGGTTCAAATTCCTTCATTAAGGGTTTTAGTGGAGGCATAACTAGAAGAAATAGAATGGGCCTGAGCTTGATATGATCAATTAGATCTTATTGAAGGAAAAAGATTTACAAAGTTGTACCATGGCAGCTTTACCAAAAAAGGTTAACAAAAGCTTATGCTAAGAAAGTACATTCTCACCAATTTAAGGAAAGGGACTTGGTATTGAAAATGATACTTCCAATTCAAAATGATAGTCATAGTAAATGCATGCCCAATTATGAAGGGCCTTTCAATGTGAAAAGAGCTCTTTCTAGAGGAGCTTTAATCCTCATGAAGATAGACATGGATGAATTGCCACAACCTATCAATATGGGTAGAGTGAAAAAGTATTATGCATGGAGCATGTTTGCTCCATATTTGATTTGCCTAAGAAGTTCATCACACGATAGATGCAAGGGCATTTTAATATTTACTACCTTAATCAATAGGTATTCAAATGCATAGGGGCAATTAACACTGGTTTTTCTTAGGCTTGTCATTAGAATAACTAGAACTTTTCTGTTTGATCAATTTTTGGGAATCCCATTGTATATCTTCTTCATTACCCAAATGATGTTCCATTTTCTTGGATACTTGTAACAATTTTATTCGTATTATACATTTAATATGATAATTGCAGTTAACTCCTTCAACTAGTATTTGATAAGAAATTGATCTGCATTCTTATGAAAAGTTTTTTGAAATACTAAAAGAAAATTATTATTTACATGCATCAAGTGTAGGCAGATTTGCTTTGGTGAAATGAAAAAATAACATGGGATAGTTTGATCATCCCAAGGTATCACAATAAAGTGGTAAGGGACTTACCATAATTCAAAGAAAATCCATGATAATCAAAGGACAAAAAAGTTAAGATACTAGAACTTTATCATCCAACAATAAAGATTGACGTTATTCATCCATGACATTGTTGAGGTGAAAATGAAAACTATTCAAAAGGAAAAAAATAAAATTGGTTTATCTAACTTGAGACATGCGTCACATTATACACCATGTTCACTTATATGTTGTATCTTTCTAAAAGCATTAACTTTTTATATTGTTAAATTAAACCTAGCATTAGCGGGTCGAGCCAGTGAAAAGTAGATATTTTACTTTTTGTTAAATCGAACCTACCATTGGTGAGTCGAGCTTGTGAGAAGCAGGTCTTTTACTTTTAGTTGTTAAATTGAACCCAAAATTGGCGAGATGAGCCTAGAAAAGCTAGATTTTTTGCTTTTTGTTAAATCGAACCTAGCATTGGCAAGTCAAGCATGTGACAAACAAGCCTTTTACTTTTTGTTAAATCGAACCTAGCATTAGTGGGTCAAGCTTGTAAGAAGCAAGTTTTTTACTTTTAGTTATTAAATCAAACCCAACATTGGTAGGCTGAGCCTATGAAATTTAGGACTTTTACTTTTTGTGGTTAAATCAAACCCAGCATTGGTGGGTTAAGCACGTGAAAGGTAGGTGTTTCACTATTTGTTGTTAAATCGAACCCATCATCGATGAGTCGAGCCTGTGAAAAGCAAGTCTTTTATGCTTTGTTCTTAAA
Organism: Saraca asoca; assembly: GCA_026873985.1. Taxonomy (NCBI): domain Eukaryota; kingdom Viridiplantae; phylum Streptophyta; class Magnoliopsida; order Fabales; family Fabaceae; genus Saraca; species Saraca asoca. The sequence goes on from JANHAO010001532.1 coordinate 31,115, forward strand.
TCAAAACCAGCATTGGTGGGTCAAGCCTGTGAAAGGTAAGTTATTTACATTCCATTTTTTAACTCAAATCCAGCATTGGCACGTCAAGCTCATAAAAAGTAGGCCTAAACTTTCAAGATAAAAAAATTCATTAATTTTCATTTATTTTTTATTATTATAAAATACCATTCATGAAGTAGCATTTTTTTAAGTTGAATATAAAAATACCAAGAAAAAAAAACCATTAAGTAAGTTTAGTGTTTTTTTTCCAAGGAAAGTATATAAAACAAAAAAAAAAAACAAAACCAAATTTTTCATTAAGAATGCTCAGTCTGCAATTGCAATCCTTCACTATCATTTACTTCTTTCTAGAGCTAAGAAAATTTTCCAAAGTAAGTTTCTTTATACAACTTAACTTTCCCAAAATTTGAGAGCAACCTAAAACCCAATGGTAATTGATAAACAACATATAAACTAGAGGAAACAACTTATAGTCAAAAGAAATCAAGTAAAAAATAGATCATAAAAGCATAAAAAAATTTTAAAAAAATGGAAGGCTCTCACATGAGAAAGAGGAGGATGGACAAGAAGAAAAACTCATTTCATTTTCTCTGAAAGTAGAACAAAGAAATCAATAGCAAAGAACCCTTATCTTCAAATCTCATAGATCAAATCCACTAGTATATCTCTTCCATCCTTCCTCATCCTCATACATGCATATAGCATTTTTTTTTATTGTTATTTTTATTTTCAGCTTTTTGTTTAAATGATTACATTTTAGGAAGAGTAGAAATAGTCAAAAATAAAAATGAGCATATTGTTCAAGAAGGATATGTAAAAAAAAAAAGTTGACAACGACAAAAAGGAAAACCAAATTGATGGTAGGAAAAGATAGATCAGAGAAGAGAAAGAAGAGAAAGTTAAAAAAAAAATCAAGCCCTTTGTTTCAACCTCAGAGTAGAAAGTATTGAATACTAGCCTTTGAAATGTGTAAATGCACTTCCCTTTATCTTGTATTTAAACTTGATGATTCCTAGCCTTTTAGTTGGTGAGTTGTAAAAAAAAAATGAGGAAGTAGTTGTCAAGTTGTGAGAAGAGGCATTGGCCTCTATTTGCTGAAGAGGTTAAGAGTGGCATTAGTTATGTTATTTTATTTTTATTATTTCTTTCTTTTCTTTGCTTAAAAAACAATCACTATTTCCATATTTTTCCCCTTTTTTCTCTTTTTTTTTTCAAATAGGGGCTAGTGGTAGAGACCATAGGTCTCTGTCTGTGGTCTTTGTCACTATTTCCCTGTGTCACTTTTACTTTTTACCTTATTTCTTTTTTTTTTTGTTAGCCTTAAAAGAGACTGTTAGCTCTAATGAGTTTGTTAAACCCTAAATTTATTTTGATGTTGAAGAACAATTTATCTTG
>JANHAO010001533.1:0-32432 GCA_026873985.1 Saraca asoca
TAAGAAAATAATTAGGGTTTGTGTTGGGGAAAAAGTAGAGAGAGATAGAGAAGATATTATTATGAAGTTGTGCTCTACAATGAGCCAAGCATGTATATTTGTAATGAACATATGTACAATTGGTAAAGTTCTAATAGGACTCTAATAGATCTGAACTTACCATTAATCCTAACCTATATAGGCTTATCACTTATCCTACATAGACTTATCACTTTAACTAATCTATTCGCTAACATCCATGATCCAATTATCTTTTTGCCATCTATAGGGGGATCTGGGATGATCTGATCTATCAATACCATAAAAAAAAACGTTCTCAGTAGCTCTCTTCCATGGGATATATTGTTAGTCCTCTGCATCTAATTTCGATTAGTTATTTTCCTATAGTTGAAATAAAATCCTGGAAGATGGATTTAAATTATAATTTTCCCTTATCATTATATGTCTTAGGGGTCATGACTTTGTTTTTGATGCTTGGATCAAATGTGAAGTCAACTATCACAAAATTTCAAGCAAAAATGAAAAAAAAAAAAAAAAGCACCAGATTCATGAAAAAAAATTAAAAAAAAAAACCGCAACAGGAGTCTACAAGCTCTAGATCCAACCACAAAGGGAGGTGCGGTGGCTGCTATTGAGCAGACTCGATTTGTGCCAAAATAGATCTTTGTGTGGTCCTCATGTTCCACTTAGCCTTGATCTTCATTTGCTGATCTACTGCTTGGTTAACCCAATTTTGCCACTTGCTACCTCTTGCACCCCAACCCCCTTTGGACAGATCTGATTTCTGCCATTGAGCAGACTCGATTTTTGCCAAAATAGATGAGTAATAGCCGCCACAAAAATTGTATCCAGGCGTTGGATATTCACTGCCAAACATGCAATTCAAAAATTGCTGCTACATAGAAATTGTCATGACTCATGACATTAAAAAGGAGAAAAAGAAGATAGGTTTTATTTGATTAGGCTAGGAAGAGAGAAAGAAGACATCTAAGGTTTTAGGAGGCTCTAGATACCATGTTATGAAAGAAAGAATTGTGATGCCATGCTCTACAATGAGGCACGCACATCTATTTATAATGAATAATACGCACAAGAAGTAGGGATACAATAGGCCATGACTCATTGGCCTATTTAAGCTCATAACTAATAGTTCCATGGTGAAGCATTTTTTCTTCAATGGGAAAGGATGCTGCATTTTGTGATTTGGTGTTGCTTGGGCATGTGAAGTTCTGCATCAAGGCAGCATCCTTTTTGTGCTTTGATGTTTCAGCACTGTTTGGTGACTTGTCATCTTCGGCGTTTTCATGTGATTTGGAGCACTATTTGGTGAATATTAGTGTCTTCATGTGATTTGAAGCGCTATTTAGTGGCTTGTATTTTTGTTGGCTTGATGTAATTTGGAGCACTCATTAGTGAATTTTGGTGTCTTCATATGTGATTTAGAGTACTATTTGTTGAATTTTGGTGTCTTCATGTGATTTAAAGCATTGTTTTGCAAATTTTAGTGCCTTCTTGTGATTTGGAGCACAGGTTGGTGAATTTTGGTGCCTTCATATGATTTGAAGTGCACTGTTTGACATGACTAGGGGTGCAAATGAGTTGAGTTGAGCCGAACATTTGCATGCTCAAGCTTGAGCTTGCCAAGAATTAATGAGGTAGAGCTCGAGCTCGAGCTCGAGCTCATCCAGCCTAAAGAAAAAAAAAAAAATTCAAGCTCAAGTTCGAGCCCAACTCAAATTGAGCCTAAATGATTTACATGAGCTTACACAAGCAATATGTTATTTAACCCAAATTTCTCATTGAACTTAAAGTATTCGATTTTGAACTTGAGTTTTGGATTGAATATGAGCCTGAACAAGCTTATACAACCTTACACAAATAGTTTGTTATTTCATCGAAATTTGAGCATATAAAAAATTGCCTTTCACAAATAAATCAAATACCAGAGTTTTGGATCTCATTTTACATATCAATATACGGTGTGACTTGTGTTTGTATAGGCCTAATTTGTTGAGGTTATCCGTTTTTCTCTGTTTTGTGTTATGCACGTTTGACATTTTTAGTTTTCGTGTCTTTATGTGATATGGAGCACTATTTGGCATGACTTGTGTTTCTACATGTCTAATTTGGTGAGATTATCCTCAATTTGAAGTGAGTTTGGACTGCTAGTTTTGGCTGCCTCGGAATGGATTGGTTTCTATTTATTTATTCAAGTGCATTTCTAACTTTGATGTCTTGGAGTTGGCTGCAATAAACACAACTTCGGGGCCACACGATTTGTGGTAGTATTGGTGGTTTTGGTGGAATTCCAACCATAGGTGTTGGCGATGTTGAGGATCAGCTAGGAAGTTGAGGGAGCAACTTAGAGGAAGCTAACAAAAGACTTCTAGATGCTGTGTCATTTGTGCCAGGGAGAACAACTGGAAAAAGGTCAAGGGAGCAACCAGGATTAGTCGACTGAAGACTTTTAGGAGTTATATCTACAAGGTTTTGACATTGTTTTTGGGTTTAATGGGTGTTGGCATTCAGGGGGAGTTGTTTGCTCGTTGTTAATTTTTTTGCAAGCCATTTGTGAAGTTTTGAGTTTATCAAGTTTTCTTTATAGTTATGTTTAGGTTAAAATTCTAGTTTATGTAACAAGCTTAAGCTTTGTAAGCTTCAGCTTGAGGGGAAGTGTTAGAAAGTAATATTAGTAATTAGGTTATATTAAGGGCTTAAGTCATGTTATGGCTCTATATAAATGGAGCATTAGGATTAAGTCTTATGTAATTCAGCAGTGTTATATGATTCTATGGTATACTTCTCTCAGACGCTCTCAACTTGTCTACTTGTTCCCCCTCCTAAACCTTAATTATTTTCTCGACACTTATAATTAAATCTTCATTTGCTATCAGAATGCAAAAACATGTTTCTTATCAGCACCAGGATTTATAAATGGCTCATAGACATTTTCATCATTTTGACATCTTAATTCAGTTTTAGTTCAAAATTTCGTTTACTTCTCACTTCTCTAAATGGTTATCATTTATTTTTCTGGTTGTACTGATGTAAACCAGTGAATATTGTATGAGATGGCATGTGTTCAGACTTGCTGATTCTTGACCAGGGATGATTCTCAATAGCACCTTGAAATTGATTTTAGCTAATGGTATGAATCTTAATGTTATTACTGCTTCATGTATTCTTTTTCAAATGCTTTATTTTGCAGGCACTAGAATCTTCTAGCACATGGATCTTAAGTTTTCGTGAGGAAGAGAAGGATATCTGGTTTAAAGGACTTACACAAGCCACCTATCAAGCTTCAGTATGTTATCCTTAATCCCTTTTTTTTTAAACCATTTTTTGTACTTTTTAGTACATTGGTCCATATAGGTGAAGATCTTTAAGTATGCATGCTGCATGTAGGCTCCTTCTTCAGTTGATGTGCTCGCTGACTCAAAGGATGACACATCTACCCATAGTATTCTTAATGATGCAAGTCCTAGGACAGCTGACCTTGTTCTTAACGGGGCACTGGTGGAAACAAAGCTTTTTATATATGGAAAGGTTCGTGTGGTTTCTATTTTAGAAATTTGATTGGATGGTTTCTCTTCGTTTTTATTTCTATATAATTGTTAGTCTTTTAAACTTTTCTTTCCATCGAGGATTGCTCATCCTCTTTTCATATAATCTTCCTTACATCAAGGCTTTGTTTGGGACAGATTTAAGGAATTGTAACTGTGTAAGGTTAGAGACGTATATTGTTTATATACACTTTCTCATTCTTCTGACCTGATGGGGATTCTTCCCTTCTCTCCTAAATGGTGATTTGAGGAATGTTAAAAGTATAAAGCCATACTCAATAATGAGGCAGACACATCTATTTATATTGCAAATATGTACAATACATAGAGTTATAATGAAACTCAATAACTTTTTGCTTATTGACTGATCTAGAGTACAGTGATTCGACAGACTCCCATAATTCTTTGATGATATTGCAATGAACAGTAATATCTTCAACTTTACTTGCCAAGGTATTAACAAAAGGCCAAACAAATGCTGGTCTTCCATATTCCATTTAGCCTTTGTTCCATCTGTAGTTGGATCTTCAGTGAAAAGATCAGACATACAAATGCCATCAAAAAAGCACTCAGGCCTTTTCCATGGAGTATATTATCGACCTTTTGCATCTAATATTTGATAAGTTATTTTAGCTGTAGTCGGAATTGAATCTGAAAAGACAGAATTAATTTCTGATTTTCCTTCATCTGTAAGAGTCAAGTCTTTATTGTTGGTGTTGGAATCAGAAGTGGAATCAACCATGATGGAAATTTCAAGCAACAAACTGACAAAAAACCACCTGAAATTGTCAAAAAAATTCAAAGACCACAGCTGGAGTCCCCAAACCAGAAGACCAACCACAAGAAAAGGTTTAGAAGCTGTCGGAGGTATTGTCCCAGGAAGTGCATCACTGGAAAATGCCCTCATGCTCCGCTACTCTCCTCTGTGTGTGGGCCTCATGCACCACCTGCAAACAAGCACTTGTGATATACACTCCACTCAGAATGAATCTTTGGTCACTGATCTATCCTCCAATCAACCCAGTTCCCCTTTCTGCCACCTCAAGGCCATCGAATGCCTTTGGACAGAGTCAGTTTTAGCCAAAATAGACAACTAACTGTCGACACAAAACCAGTATCTAGTTGCTCGATACTTTACACCAAACATGCATTTTGGAATTGCTGCCAAATGGAAACCATCATGACTTAATCAAGGCATCTAATCAAAGAAAAAGGAAAAAGAAAAGAGAAGGAAGATATCTAGGGTTTTAGGAGGCTCTAGATACCATTTTAAAAGAAAGAAAAGATTTGTGAAGCCATACTGAATAGTGGGACAGGGACATTTACTTATATTGAAAATATGTACAAAACAATAATAAAACTCAATTACTTATTGACTTAACTAGATGTATGACTTATCTTAAACTAAATAACTTATCTCCTAACAAGGAATATCAGGTGTTTTTTGGGTTCATGTTCATAAAAAAAATTATTTTCCTTTACTTTCTGAAATTTTGTTCATCTTATGAATGAGGTATTAGTTTTCTTATGGTTGTGCAGGCTGGAGATACCTCTGATGAAAAACATGAAGAATCTCTAATTCTTGAGATTCTTGCTGGTGGAGGAAAGGTTTGCTTACATTGTGGCATCTGCATTTTCTGTTTAGGTTTTTCTAACTTGATTTTTCTGATTGAGTAGTAAAGTTGGCAGAGACTGTTTTTCTTAAACTTCTGCCAAATCACCATTGAAAATCTAGCTATTCTTTTGCAGATGCATGTCAGTCATGGAGATGGTGACCTGACAGTCAAGATGAAATTGCATTCCTTGAAAATCATGGATGAACTTCAGGGTCGTCTCTCTGTGGCTCCACATTATCTAGCAGTTTCTGTATTGAAGAATGAAACTTCATCTACTGCCCCTTGCTCATTTGATCCTCATGGGAAGGATGTTTCTGTTGGATTTCATGAGGATGATGATAGTTTTATGGATGCTTTGTCAGAATTCATGTTTCAACCTGATGCAGGAAATTTTGATTTAGATGAGCTAGGACTGTCAGGGACTGCATATGAGTTTGAGTCTGCTGAAACCTTAATTCATGAAATGGAAATTGAAACTGGAAAGGCCACTTCTGATGAGGTATTTTATGAAGCAGAGGGAAGCAATAATTCTGATTTTGTATCTGTTACCTTTGCAACAAGGAGTTCAGGCTCACCTGATTATGATGGTATAGACACGCAGGTACTTAACATGAGGACTGTTGATACTGAATTAGAGATTCCTGTCTCCACTTATGATAAAATGCTGTGTTTATATTTCTGATTGATACTTATTGATTTCTATCCCCCAAAAAAAAAAAAAAAAAAAAAAAATTCTGATTGATAATCTTCAGATGAGTGTTCGAATGTCCAAATTGGAATTCTTCTGCAACCGGCCCACCATTGTTGCTTTAATAAGTTTCGGGTTTGATTTAAGCTCAGCAAGTTATGCAACAAGTAATATAGACACAAAGGCAACTTCTGAGGAGAAATCCTTGGTGAACAAGGCGAAGGTTGATGAAAATGGGAGTGTTAGAGGGTTGTTGGGTTTTGGTAAAGAGCGTGTAGTATTTTATTTAAACATGGACGTTGATAGTGTAACTATGTTTCTTAACAAGGAGGATGGGTCTCGATTTGCTACATTGGTGCAAGAAAGTTTTCTATTGGATCTTAAGGTAAGGATTTTTTTTTTCATCTGAAACTCTACACTCCGTTTTTTATTGCAGATTCTTGTATGCCCCAAGTTCTATTACTTGTCAAGTGCCAGTTTATCATAAAGCTTAAATTGTTAGGAGGAGGCCCATGAATGGTTATATCATATATTTCTAACATGGCCCTCGTGTGAAAGCCATTTGGGTATAAAGCACAGACATAGCACAGGCCCACCTTTCCTTGTGCTGAAATTTAACTTCTGATAGTGTGGAGGTAATAGGAAGTAGCAAGATTTGAACCCTTGAACCGTTGATCCTGAATGCTTAAGCTATTAGGAGAAGGTTGAGGAATGGTTTTATTGTATATTTCTAACATGACTAAATTATATTTTCCATTCCTAAATGGATTTATGCTTCTGGTATTGCTTTCATTTGTGTGAATTACTCAAAAATTTATTTATTTTTTCTTATTCTAGGTTTATCCAACTTCTGTTTCCATTGAAGGAACATTAGGCAATTTTAGGCTTTGTGATACATCTCTTGGAGCAGATCATTGTTGGGCTTGGCTTTGTGACATACGCAATCCTGGTGTAGACTCCCTTATAAAGGTGAATCATCTTTCCCTGGGAATGAACAGTTCGGAAACTCATTATGCATTTTCTCATGTTCCTTTAGGATGTTTACAGAAGCCTTTCATTTTTAATTTCTATTTTCAGTTCAAATTTAATTCTTATAGTGCTGAAGATGATGACTACAAAGGATATGCCTACAGTTTGCAAGGTCACCTTTCTGCCGTTCGGATTGTTTTTCTGTATAGATTTGTGCAGGAGGTATGCTTGAATGCTCAGTACTTATTTGGATTCAACAATTACATTTGGTATTATTATTATTATTATTATTATTTTGTGTAGCATTTGATATTCATAAGTTCTCTGCATATTCATGCAGCATTTGATTACTATCTTTTTCTTCTCCCTGTGCCCACTTGGTTTTTTTTTTTTCTTTTGGTTATGATATTAATTGAATCGTGACTTAATTTGTTGAGGATTTTCTTCTCCAGATGATGGTTTATTTTATGGAACTTGCCTCCCCACATACTGAAGAAGCAATTAAACTTGTTGACAAAGTTGGAGGACTTGAATGGTTGATTCAGAAATATGAAATTGATGGAGCTACTGCACTGAAGCTGGATCTTGCACTTGACAGACCAATCATCATTGTTCCAAGAAATTCATCCAGCAAAGAGTAAGTAAAATTTTCAAACATGTTTGTAAATACTATAGCAATCTTACTGCTTTGTATGTGTGGAAAAAATAGAAAATGTTAAGAAACTAATTAGGATTTAGGAAAGGGAAGGAGGAAAGAGAACTCTAATATATTATTATAGAATCAAGACAGCTCAATGTAAAGGACTCAACCCTTCTCATCTTAATATAGAGACTACATGACACATAGACCATTATGCCCTTTAACCTAATCACTTCTAACACTCCCCGTCAAGCTAAAACTAATCTTTAGCTGTTATATAAACTTGAATCCTAAAAAATAAAGCACAATAAAATATAATTATAAAGAAAAACTTCGTTGACTTCAAACTTCACAAATGGCTTGCAACAAATGTAGCATGCAAGCAACTCTCCCTGAATGCAAACATCCACTAACCTTAAAATACAACACCAAGTCCTCGGCAAAAACAACTCCTAGAAGTTTTTAGCCAATTACCGCTGGTTGCTGCCTCGACTTTCTTCCAATTGTTCTCCTTGGCACAATTGACACAACTTCCAGAAATCTTTTGCTAGCTACTGCTGAGCTGCGCCTTCAACTTCTCCTAGTTGGTCTTCGAAACCACCAATACCCATGGTTGGAATTATCTGAAATGGCCACCAACAGCCCTGGTTGGAATTACACCAAAAGAACCACAAGCCACCAATACAACCACAGATCAAATTGCTCCCAAACTATGCTCATTGTGGCCAAGCACCAATGACAAAACTTCAACTAAAACACGTAACCACCACAACACAAGAGGCAAACTGCCTACAATTCAAAAGACTCCAATTGTACTTTCACCAACTCTAACCTGACATAAAACACTCGTCAAAGTCACTGCCAACACTTAATTGCTTTCAATAATCAACTCAAAGACAAATGCTCAAAGTCATCTCTTATGCAACATGCACCAAGGCAAGTAGTTGGGCAAATACTTACCCAAACTATCCAACCCTGAATCTTCATTGGATTTTAAACCACAACAGAAAAGTGCAAGCAAACAAATCAGCAGAAAAAAAAGGAAACCTCATCAATACTCAGTATGCAGCAACCCACAACCATGCTTTATATCAGCAATTAGCAGCAAAACAAAATGAACTAGTGTTCCAGGGCCCAAAATCTCATCTACCAGTAGTAGACAGCTCATCTTGACAGGTTCAATCTACTTCAGATTACATCAACTTCAGTAAATCGCAAAATCAGGCTTCAAACGTTTCAGATTAAGCGAAAATTGCACCAAGCAATGCCAATATGGGTTTAGAACTGAAAGAACCTGACCTGGGAACACTTAATCGGAGCTCCGACCAGAACCACACCGGAAGGTGCCTTCTCTGGTCAGCCATAAACAATGGAGGCACTGTCTATGGCACCGATCACCTACAACCACCCTTGGATTGCTGTAAAATATAAAAGCCCACTGCTGCCCCCTCTCTCTCTCCACCCTCACTGGAGCTTTGCTGAAAATGGTCAGACTTCTGACAGAGTCACTGTGCACTGGAAATGCCGCTGGATGCCAACCACCACCTCCTGTAGCCATAGAGATATAACTTGTTGGGTTGCAAGCTTGTGGCTAACTAACATTCTCTTGTTTTTCTTTAAAGGTGGCTAGGATTTTCACTCAGTGACTTGAAACTAACAGAGATTGATGAAAAGGAATGTAAGGTTATCCAACTATTCTAATGGCAACCGGACCTTCTCTATGGTTGGCGGAAGTGTGATGCACCAATGGGTCTCAAGGCGGATGATATCACTCTGATACCATGTTAAGGAACTAATTAGGGTTTAGGAAAGGGAAGGAGGAGGGAGAACTCTAATATATTATCATAGAATCAAGACAGCTCAACGTGAAGGACTCAACCCTACTCATCTCCAAATATAGTGACTACAAGACACATGAAGGCTATTGTACCCTGTTAAGAGGGAGAGATAGAGAAGATATTATTATGAAGCTGTTCTCTATAATGAGCCAAGCATGTGTATCTATAATGAATATGTGTACAAGAGATAAAGTTCTAATAGGACTCTAATAGGTCTAGGCTTACCGTTTCTCCTAACCTACATAGATTTTATCACTTATCCTATATAGGCTTATCAATTTAACTAACCTATTCACTGACATACCCTTTAACCTAATCTTTTCTGACAATATGAAATTGATGAGCTACTGCACTGAAGCTGGATCTTGCACTTGACACACCAATCTTCATTGTTCCAAGAAATTCATCCAGCAAAGAGTTAGTAAATTTTTCAAACATGTTTTGTAAATAATATTGCAATCTTATTGTTCTATATGTGTGGTGATTTTGGATGATATCTTAGACAATATGTGGAAAAAGAGAAAATATTTCTTCATTACAATATGACTAATACATATCTCTATTTATGCACAAAAGGAGAGCCTAATCATAGGAATTTGATTTGGCTAATTATTTCTATTAGACTGGGATCCCTAAGCATCAATGATCAACCAATCTAAATAATAAAAGGAAAAGAGTAAAGATTTGTGCAAATTTCCTTAGCTGTATTAGCTAATAAAATATATATATATATATATATATATTCAGTAGGGATAGAGTTAGCATTTTCTTAACATATGCATAATTAATGGTTATGTTGAATTAAAATAAGATAATTTGTTTATGTCAAGTGCCTAAACTTATGCAGAATTAAGGGTTATGTTGAATTAAGGTCAAGTGAGCTGTTTGGGACTATGCTCAATTTGCTGTCATTTGGTGCATTTATTTGGAAAGGAATTATAGAATTTTTTAGGAATCAGGCACATTCTGTTATCCTTCTATGGGATAGGATTTTATTTGTAGGACCTATTTGGTTAAAAGCTAACAGCTACTTGAAAAAGTTGAATGTCAGATTTGCATAGAAATTTGGTAGCAGTGCTGTCCTAATTTTGCTTTTTCCCTTTCCTTCAGGATTTCTTGTTCTCTTGTTTGTTTATATAATTTTCTTCTTTTTTGTCAATTCCTTAGATTATCTTAGAGGCTTTAGCTATTTGGAGAAGGTGCAGGAGTGGTTTTGGTATATCTTATTCGCTCACATGATGGCCCTGACCTTTTGCCGAAATTTAATTTTACTTTGAGGGTGGGAGCCATCATTGGATTTAAATCCCTGATCAAGTCAAGGAGGCTTTGGTACCATGTCAAATGGCAGTTGATCCCAAAAGCTTAAGTTGTTATTAGGAGGCTTAACAATAGTTTTATCATAATTCTAACACATTGCGTCACGTAAAAACCTTTTAGGCTTGAGGCATAGGAATAGCACAGACCCATCTTTAATTTGTGCTGAAATTTAAGTTAAAAATAGGAAGACAGTTGTAAGACTTTCACCCTTGAACCTTCTAGCAGAAAAGACCGATACCATGTTAGAAACTAGGGTTGGGAAAATGGGAGAGTGGGGCTGGAGATACAGGTTGATGAGAAGATACAAATATTATTGAATTGTAAAATGACTGCATACCTATTTATCTTTATTTGGGGTTTCTAGGGTTTGTCTAGCGATCTATAGGACACCCTACCCAATCTATATAAGAAAATCGTCCTAATCTGCAGTGACCATGATTTTTATGAAAGATTCCACGCCCAAGTACCTTCTTGAGATATCTTAGGATGTGCATGGTTGAGTCCTAATGAGAGGTTGTTGGAGAATTCATGAATTGACTTACTACAATTACTGGAAAAGCAATGTTGGGCCCAGACATGGTAAAGTAGTTCAGTTTTCTCACTAACCGTCTGTATCACTTTGGATCCTCTAATAATTCTCCACCCTCCAATCCAAGTTTAACATTTGGAATCACAGGGCTATCACAAGGTTTAGTTCCTCCTACTAAACTTGTTTCATTTAAAAGATCAAGAACATATTTCCTTTCTGACAAGAAAATTTCTTTCTTATTTCGAGTAATTAGAAGAACCGAATTGCTCCTAGGTCTTAGTCTAAAACTTGGTTTGAAGAAAAGTTTTAATTTGAAATGCTTAACTTATCACTACTAGTAATCACAATATCGTCAACATAGATGGCTAGAAGAATACAACCAAAATCTGATTGTTTATAGAACATAGAATGATTATAGCCCTTTTTCTTCACACCAAACTCCATTATCACATCACTAAATCTTCCAGACCAAGCCCAAGGAGATTGTTTCAGTCTATACAATGATTTTTTTAAACTAGCCAACTTTTTCATACTCCTCTTGAGTAATATACTCAAGTGGTTGCTCTATATACACCTCTTCATGTAAATCACCATCAAGAAGGCATTTTTGACATCAAGTTCATGAAGACACTCGTTTTGAAAGGTAGCAAGGGAGATAAATAAATACATTGAAGTAATCTTGGCAAGTGGAGAAAAAGTCTTAGAATAATCCACGCCATAAGCCTGAGCATACCCCTTAGCCACTGTTGAGAAAATAATTGGGGATAATTGAATCAAAAAGATTGTTGAATTTCATTAAAAGACTTAATCCTACTCCTATATTTATATAGAGCCTATATAAGATGTGGAGTTCTAATAAAACTTAATAACTTAATACATTTACCTAAACTTATCTTATCTCTAGTATTATAATCTAACTAAACAACTGAATGACTTATTAGTCATATTCTATCTCTATTTTCAAACATTCCCCCTCAAGTTGAAGCTTCCAAAACTTAAGCTTGTAACATTGATTTGAACTTTCAAAAAGTAGTATAATGTAATAAAAAATATCTATAAAGAAAACTTGACAAACTTCAAATTGCATGAATAGATTGCAACAAACACAACATGCGAACAACTCCCCTTGAACCAAATACTCACAAACCCCAAAAATAATGCCAGAATCTCGGTAGATAAAACCCCAGGAAGTCTTCAGCCGACTACGCCGGGTTGTTCCCTCGACTTTCTTCTGCTAGCTTTCCCTAAGCTGCTCCTTCAACTTCTTAGTTGGTCCTCAAAATCACCAACAACTATGGTTGAAATTATGCCAAAACCACTAATACTATCACAAACCATGTTGCTTCCAAGTTGTATTCATTGAAACCAATTCCAAGATATGAAAGCAAATCATGCAACCAAATTAGTGGTCCAAACCACTTTATATTGAGGATAACCTCACCAAGTTAAATTTGTGCAAACAAAAGTTGTGCCAAACAGTGCTCCAATTCACATAAAGGCACCAAAAGTCACTAAACAGTCCTCCAAATCACATGAAGGCACCAAAATTTGCCAATGTTCCAAATCCAATGAAACACAAAGTTGCCAAACAACCTAAAATCAAGCCAAACTATATTAAAGAAGACACCCAGAGCCAACTTCAATTAGAACTGCAAGTTTGCAGCCAAAGCAACCAAAAAAGCACACAACTCAATATTTAAATCACTCAGAATTTCACAACCCAGTGGCAAACCAACCAAAATTGCACCAAAGAGTGTCAAAATTCACCAAAAGACAGTCCAGACAGCATGATAGCACCAGAAATAGCAAGAAATCAACCAAAACAGCCAAATTAGAGCTAATCAAACCTTGTCTCAGCACTAACTTGCCCAACTCAGCTTTGACTCACCGGCCTCAACACCATCTCTATCAAAATCATTCTTACAATTCAGATATGCTTCCTCATCATCATCAAGCACAGGCAACTAGATCTGAGCCTTCACCAAGCTTGGGAAGATTGGATTCAACCTTGCACAAAAACATAAGAAATCAGATTTGGATCAACCCTTTGCCGGAACTCTGTTCACCTCCTTTTGCCACTGGCCACCCAGAATGTTGATTTCCTCCCTCTAGGTTGCCATGGATCAATACCATTTGCCACTCCCCCACAGTCGGCCCCAAAGTCCAAGACTGAACAGAGTGTGTTGCTGCCTCTCTTGCCACTGGTCCTAGACTTCTGGCGAAAACTGCTGGCTGACATTAGCCACAGCACAGCTACTCACTGAGTCACAGCCAATAACACCATTGGCCACTAAACTCCACTAGAACAGTAAAACTGATTTGGTTCAGATTCTAGCATTACCAGCCAAATCAAACCCAGAAAACTGTGCTCCAAACACCTTAGACTGTGCTAAGTCAGCAGGAACAACGAAGGAATTGGTTTCTTTGAACCAAACCAACATCACCAAAGCTAAAAAGAGCACTGCCCAGATCAGAATTGAATAAACAGAAGCAAGGAACCAATCAAAAAACCGACTCGGACAAACGAAATCCACTAATGACAACTCAGGTCATGCGAAATCGAACCAAACAGTGCCAAAATACACCAAAAACCAGCTGAAAAGGAAAAATAACATCTAGTTTTAGTTAGAGCTCCAACAAGAATTGCAGCTGAAAGTTCACCGTTAAACACTCAGGACATTGGGATGATCTTCAACTGATGACACCTTCAGCCACCCCCACAAAAGCGTAAGACTCAAAGCTAGACTAACATCTTTCCGGCACCAAAACTGTTGCTGCTGGCCACAAACATTGCCAGAAAAGCTATTTCTTGTAACTGCTCACCAGGATACACCTCCACCTGCCCAGAAATGAACTTCAGATGACTGCACAGCAAACTCCACTGTCAACACATCAGAAAACACTAAACCAGAGCTGCCTAGAAATGCCAAACCAGAAAGGAAGTCACTGCCTTTGTTGGAAAGTATGGCAACAACCAAACACTCCTTGGGTTGCAATTAAAACCCAACTTCTAACTCAAGAATTTTTTTTTCTGCTCTCATTTTTTTTTTTTTTCAATTCTTCCTCTGTTTTCTTCTTCACACCATACATCTCATTCTATTTTTTTCCTTCTGATTCCTGCTTCTTTTTTTTTTTAATAAGTAATAACCCAAACAATTAATCACCAAAACTGAATAAATCTTTTTTTCTTCCTCTCTTTTACCAAAATTGAATCAACAAAAAAAAAAAAAAAGGAACCCAAAAATCAACCTAAATTTATACTAAGACTACAACTGCAATTCAATAATTAGGGTTTGTGTTGGTAAAAAGTGGAGAGTTTGGATAGAACACAAATAATACAATTGAATAAAAAAGATAGTTGAATTACATTAAAAGACTTAATCTTACTCTTCTATTTATATAGAGTCTATACGAGAGGTAGAGTTCTAATAAAATTCAATAATTTAGAGACTTATCTAAACTTAGGGCTTATCTCGGGTATTATAGTCTAACTAAATAACCTAATGACTTATTAGTTGTATATTCTATCTCTATTTCCTAATAGCCACCAAGCGAGCTTTCAACCTGGTAACAGTACTATCTGAATTAACTTTCACAGTAAACATCATTTGCACCCGATGGATTGCTTACCACTTGGCAGTGACATGATATTCTAATGTCTGATTTTTTGTAATGGGTGTTGCACCCGATGTTTCAGTAGTATTAGGAGGAGTTATAGCTGGTACCTACACTTTGAGAATAAACATGCTGAATTGGAGGGGAAAGCAAGTTTCAGACTCAGATATGGAGCAAGAAGACTTAGAAGATAAAAAAAAAAGGAATAAATTCAAAGAAGGTAACATCAAAAGGCAGAAAATAACGACCCAGATTAGGAGAATAACTTCGATACCCTTTGAGTTTGAGAGTACCCAAGAAAGACACTTCCAAGACCAGGGGTCTAACTTAGAAACCTGAGGATGATAATCTTGAACAAAACAAGTACAACCAAAAATTTGCGGAGTAAAAGGAGACAATGATTGACAAAGAAACAAAAGGGAGAAGATACCTGACCATCAAGAATTGAAGATGACATTCGATTGATTAAAAACAATATGTGGACTCACCTTAGATACTTTCATTTTCAACAAGAGAGCACTTCAAACCTACATTGATGAATTCTATCGTGTTGTGACAAACATGAGAAACTATGCTGAAAAATATTCTTTAACCAAAACTGGAAAAACTCACCATTCGTGGCAGTTCATGCAGTTGCATCTTTAACAGATCCAAAATTATAGAAAACGCACCTCTGTTACAAGATATATTGCCCAAATAACAAAAGCCGACCCCCAACAATGAAGTAAAGCAAAAATAACTTAAAGGTCCCCTAAATTGTGTCTGAACTGCAGCGGATCAACCACCCAGCTACTTAACAGCAATCTTCAGCCGCTGCAGATGACGCCAGCAAGTTGTTGGATTGCCGGTGTTTGAACCCAACTCGTTCAAGTTACCAAGATACTGTAGGGAACGATGCAAATGAAGAAAAATATCATGCAGGGATAAGCTCTCATAACTGGTAACACATCACTGGAGCTTTGGCCAAATCCACCACTGGCCTCTGCTGTAAGTCACCTGGAAACCACCGTTGGTGCAGTCTACAACACTTAGAACCAGCAATCAGCACCAAACCAGAGAAACTCTAACAAAAAATTAGTGAAAAGAATGAACCAGAAACTGTTGCTGCTGGCCACCACTGGTTGTCACTGGAGCCGTACTGCAGAAATTGAAGCCACCTGCCTTCAACAGTTGCAACAGCTTGCTAGGTCATTGTCAAGCAACATGGTAGCCAAAACAACCAAAACACCTGCATAGCTTTCTTCTCTCAGTATTATTATTCTTTTCTTTGTAAAACCCAAATACTGGACAACAAAAAAATAGAATGGAAAACCTAAATTATTTACTGTGAAACACTAGTTTTTTTTAAGTTGTTGGAAGCAGTATAACCCATTACGTCTCAAGGCCGATGGCACCACTCTAATACCATGTTGAGAAAATAATTATGGTTTAGAGGGCAAGAATTAGGGAGGGGCTAGAGAAAATTAGAAGACAGAACACTGTTATTATAGAATCAATGATGGCTGAAAATTCTACATAAGACTTAACCCTCGTGCTCAATTTATATAGAGCTCCTACCTTTGGGTGCACTACAAGTAAATCCATCACATAACCTAAGTCCATAATATAACCTAATATCCTAATTACTAATATTATTTTCTAACAAAACTAACAGAAAATCACCTGAACTTCTAAAAAAACAAAAAAGACATTCAAAGCTAGAGTTGACAAATCCTAAAACCAACCACACAGGAAGGTTCAAAAGCTGAAGGAGGTGCTGTCGCCAGAAAGTGTGCCACACGCCCTCATGCGCTGCCATTTGATTCTGCACATGGTCCTCACTCACTAGTAGAACGCCAACCTCCGATCTGCCCTGCATGAAACCAGAATTTTTTTACAGCGCTGGAGCTTCTTAAAATGCCACTTCCATATCCATTTCAATTACACAGGAAGGTTCAAAAGCTGAACGAGGTGCTGTCACCAGAAAGTGTGCCACACGCCCTCATGCACTGCCATTTGATTCTGCATGTGGTCCTCACTTGCCAGTAGAATGCCGGCCTCCGATCTTCCCTGCATGAACCCAAAATTTTTTTACAGCGCTTGAGCTTCTTAAAATGTCACTTCCAGATCCATTTCAAAAACCAAACACGACTATTTTTTAACACAATCATTGCTAAACAGAACTATCATGACTCATGCATATGGAGAAGAAAAAATGGAGACGAGAAAAAGGGAGTAGCTTGAGTAGGCTTGGAGAAGGAGGTTTTAGAGTTTTAAGGTTTTAGGAGGCTCTAGATAGCATGATAAAAGAAAGAAATAATTGTGAAGCCATGCTCTACAATGAGGCAGGCACATCTATATATATAATGAAAATATGTACAAGAATTAGGGTTATGATAGCCCAGGTACATTAGCCTATCTAGGCCCATAACTTGTTTTACTAACAAATTTCTTATAGAAAAATTGGATGATTTCAATTTAACAATATTAGGAGCACTTCCCATCTTGTCTGTTCTTCCATCTTTAGAGAGAAAGTTCTTATACAAAAAAAGGAGTAGAGTCATGTGTATCTTTACAATCCCTCTAGATACAGATATGCAGTGCCCTTGAGAACTAATTATTTCTTTGTAACATATAAAAATTGTAAAGAGAAAAATGCAGTACAAGTGCTCACTGATGCAATACAGAATATAGATTTTAGTTGTGATGTGTAGGCAGAGCTCTGATTATGACTATAGGGGGTTCTCACTCTTCTGGTGTTTTCCCTATGCAGTCTCCTCTTTTATCCCACTTCCTTGTGATATGAAGTGTTTATGTGATGCATGGTATTACTGAAATCATTTTTATTTTATAAATTTACAGTTTTATTCAACTTGACCTGGGCCAGCTACAGATTACCAATGAATTTAGTTGGCATGGTTGTCGTGAAAATGATCCTTCAGCTGTCCATATCGATGCTCTTCATGCACAGGTACATATTTCTTGTCATAATTAAAAACCTTCACACATAATTGATTCCAAATAAATTGCAGATTCTGGGTGTTAACATGTCAGTCGGCATTGATGGCTGTCTTGGAAAACCAATGATACGGGAAGGTCAAGGACTTGATATAAATGTGCGTCGAAGCTTGAGGGATGTTTTCAGAAAAGTCCCAATGTTTTCGCTTGAAGTGAAGGTAACAGCAAACAATTCCTTTTTTTTTTAGGAGTCAATATGATAATTATGATGAAATATCAAAATATTATGATGTTTTTTGTATTTATGCTGAACTGACAAACAGCATTGTTTTCTTGTACAATGGTTATAGCTAAATCTTCACTAATTTTTCTTATAGAAGAAAATATTATTGAAAGAAGAAGATTACAAGAGAAAAGGATAAGCCATCTTCAGTTGACAGTGAAAAAAATTATAGATTACAGTAAATACCATCAAGAAAACCATCAAATCAAAGTAGACTCCAATTTCTTTGAAAGTCAGTCAGACTTATCCCTCAAAAGAATTATGAGCTTTAATTTAAAGCCAATTTGAGGTAATAAATATAATCTTTCCCCATGCCAAGAACGTTGCCTAATATTGCTTTTTAAAAATTTTACCATTCCGTTCTAACCATAAACACTATAAGACAACAAGTCTTGCTACTTCCCTAAATGACTTTTTTCCCTTATTCTTCTCAAAACCACAATATTTAATGAAAAAACTGCTGACAAAACTCCAAACAAAGAAAAAAAACTTATTCCATAACTGACAAGCCAAGTCATGATGCAAAAACAAATGGCTATAGGTCTGTGAATTTTTTAGCATAACACACACATGTCTAAAGACAAAGCTTTATGAAGTTCTCACACATGTAACATATTATTAGTATTGATTTTGTTCCAAATAACAGTCATAACAAAAACTTCAACTTTAGAAGGAGCCTTAATTTTCCAAAAAGAATTAAGAATAGGCAAATTAAGACTTAGGGTAAGTACTGAAAAATTAAAAAAGGATTTACACATGAACATACTATAGGAATCTAGAGACCAAATACTTGTATGTTGCTTATGTGAAAAATGAAAAGAATCAAGCACATTCAAAAGAAGCAACAACTCAAAAAGTCTCTGAAGATTTTGGAGTCTCTCTTCCAAGAGAGTAGTATCGCGTTTAGCAAAAGAAGAAATGACAATATTAGAAAACAAAGTAGACCAAAAAGACGTGGAAAATGAACCAAAGAAACAAGTTTTCCCATCCAAGGATCCTCTTAGAACCGAAAAAGATTCCCATCCCCTATTGAAATTTGAACCAAGGGAGGAAAATAGAAAAAAACCTAAGAGATGAATTTCCAATGCTTCTGTGAGTAGCTAAATATTCACTAATATCAATGGCTGCCCTGGTGTTTCCCTTTCTTCATTTTCTTATCAAAGTAAATTGTCTTGGAAAAATGTGAACATTTAGTAGAAGAGCTTAGTAATTGGTTATAATGCCAAACATAATCATATGGCATAAAATAAAGTCATAGTGCAATAGAAATGTTGATGGTGGAACATAAAATAAATGTTGATTAAACGATGACTTAGAAACATATTGATAATTGATAAATAAGATATTATGTCAACATATTGATTAAATAATTCTTTTCTCTTTTTTATTTTTCTTGGGTTTGTCCAAAAAATTTGGGATGCATTTTATCTACTCATTTTTTAAGTTTTGGGGTTTTTAGAAAGTAATATTAGTAATTTGTTTATTAGGTTATATTATGGGCTTAGGTTTTGCTATATGCTTACTTGTAGTGCACCCAAAGTTAAAGGTAGGAATTCTATATAAAAAGAGCCCTAGGGTTAAGTCTTATGTAATTTAGTGATCTTATTGATTCTATAATATAGTTGAATTTTCTCTCCAACTCTCCCTAGCTTCTCTAATTCCTCTCCCCCTAAACCCTAATTATTTTCTCAACATGGTATCAAAGTGGTATCATCCTCCTTGATGCCTTGTGGGTTATATTGCTTTTGGCAACCTCAGAGGTTAAACTGCAAATATAGAATTTAAGTTTAGTTTAGTTTTTTTTTTTTTTTTTTCCCATTATGAGTTATCTGATTTTGTAAAAAGGAAAAAAAAAATAGTTCAGAATTGAGTTGTTGTTCTAGTAGATTTTTTTTTAGGTTTATTTATTTTATAGTTACTGTATATTGAGTTTCTCAACGGAAGGAAGAGAATAAAAAGAAAAAAAAAAACTAGAGTGTTAAAGACGTAACAGTTTATTGGCCACAAGTTTAGATCGATAGTGATGTAGCAAGATTTGTCTGACATCTGATGACCCCACCAGAGAAGAGATAGGTCCAGTGACGGTCTGAAACGGGTTTTGATTTGTTGTGTTAAAGTGTGTATTTTTGGCGTCAATCCAGTTCGATGAGCAAGCCGCTAGGTTGTTCGATTTGAAGAGTTGAAGCAGAAGGGATGGTTGTTGGTTGCTGCAGTTTCTGATGGTGATACTGATTGAAGCTGTGGCATAGTGTGGTCGGTTTTACTGTTTTTTCTATTTTAGTATGTTTTGGCACTGCATGTGCAATTTTAACTCAATCTCAAGCTTTGGGTGTTGTGATTCTTGTTTTTGGTGGTTTGGGTGTTGCTAGAGTTGGCCTCCAAAGGTGCTTCTGTTTTGAAGAATCGGGATTGAGTTCAATGGCGAAGATAAGTGATTCTGTGTTTTCGGGATTCAGTTGATATTGTTATATTAGCAACAATTATTTCTGCAAGTCTGGCTGGTTGCTTCTGGTTTATTTGAAATTTTCTGGTTGTTTTGGGTATGCCATGGTTGTTTGGCATGAAGAGGTGAATTGGTTGATTGTTGGTGATGTTTGGCAGATGCAACAATCTGAACCAGATTGTTGAGAAAATAATTAGGGTTTAGAAGGGAAGAAGTAGAGAGATGCTAGAGAGATTCAGGAAGAGAACTTTGATATTATAAAACAATGAAATAAAACTAAATTAATACATTAGACATAAGCCTAGTGCTCTATTTATATAGAGCTTCTAAGAAACATAGACTATAAAACCCTTAACTTTGGATGCACTATAACCAAACCCATAACATAACCTAATAACCTACGCCCATAATATAACCTAATAACCTAATTACTAATATTACATTCTAACACTCCCCCTTAAACTGAAGTTTACAAAGCTTAAGCTTGTTACTTTAATAAAAAAAAAATGCAATAATAATAACTATAAAGAAAACTTGAACTTCAAACTCCTCAAACAGCTTGTAACAAACAAGGCATGCGAACAACTCCAAAAACCTCGACAGATACAAATCGTAGAAATCCTGAGCCAACTACCCTTGATTGCTCCCTTGACCTTCTTTCAATTATTCTCCTCAACACAAATGATACAGCTTCTAGAAGTATTCTGCTAGCTAGCCTTAAGCTAGTCCTTGAACTTCCTAGCTGGTCTTCAAAATCACCAACATCTATGATTGGAATTATGCCAAAGCCACCAATACTATCACAAATCATGTCGTTCTAAAATTGTGTTCATTGTAGCCAACTTCAAGATGTCAAAGTAAGAAATGCACTTGAATAGAAAAACAGAACTCATTCTCACGAACCCATCAACTGCTAGGCTGCCAACACCAGTGGTGAAAACCACTTCAAATTGACAATAACCTCATCAAATTATATTTGTGCAGCCACAAGTCACGCCAAACTGTGCTTCAAACCATTTGAAGACGCCAAAATGCACCATACAAAACTTAAAATCAGCCAAAGATCAAAATTGCTTAGTAGACAGCGCCAAAAATGTTGAAATTCTTCATTCCTAATGTTAGGTATACACACCAGAAAACAGACATAGTAGCTATGGAAGAACCTTGTGCTGCCTACACCAACTGCACAAAAGCCAAATCCTCCTTGAAACCTTTCGATACTGAAATATCACAAAAAATCAACAACCACCGTTCATTCTTTATGAAATGTGCCTAAGGCACCTGAAAATTGCAAGTCCAGAGCAGAATTTGTTACACCTTGCCACTATGGTAGCCACCGTTCAGTGTTGAGCAAGTCCTCAACTGATGACATCTTTAACCTCCCACACTCCGGCTCAAAGCAGAAGAAGAAACGCACAAAACGAAAAAAGGCCTGAAACAGCAACAAAATCTGACCTCTAAAACTGCCATTCCTGGTCAATAGGAATCCTGTTGCTACCATCCACAAAAGTTGCCAGAAAGTCAGTCATTGTTCTGCTTGGTACTAGTTGTGATTGCATCTGAAGATGAAACAGTGGCATCAGCAATTGTGTATAAAAGGCTCTGAGCTCAACCAAACAGCTTCTTGATAGTCTCCCAGTGGCATCCAATTCAGGAATGAATCCCGACTTGAACCTGAACCTGGCAATAGATGAAGAGTCATGAAGAAAGTGCATAGAATTAGAGAAACTATGAGAGTGAGGTCAATAAAGGAGAGGATTCCATGTCCTTATCCTTGTTTGGTCTGTGAAAGAGCAGAGAGCCAAAGACTATTATTTCCACAAGGTAACAGAGTCACCATTAATGACTAGTTTTATAGCACTTCGGAGGAGAAACCCTAGCTTAGTTTGCACTTGGCAATGCTGGTGACACATTGAGAATAACATCACAAATTTCGGACAAATATGGTGACCTCAGACATTGCTAGTAATAAGAAAAAAAAAAAACCTAAAACCATAATAGTGACTCTGGATTATCTTTTTCCCTTTTTTTTTGTTTTGACAAAATAACTCACATTAACAAAACAAAATTAAATCTAAATTCTGCATCGGCAGTTTAACCTCTAAGGTTGCCAGAAGTAGTATAACCCATAAGCCCTCAAGGTGAATGATACTACTCTATTATCATGTTGAAAAGTAATTAGGATTTAGAAAGGAAAAAATAGATAAAGGCTAAAGAGAATTAGGCAAAGGACTCCGATATTATAATAGATTGAAATAAAACTAAATCATATATTAGACATAAACCTAAGGCTCTATTTATGCAGAACTCCTAAGAAATATAAAGATTATGAAACCCTTAACTTTGGGTGCACTATAAGCAAGCCCATAATATAACTTCAGCCCATAATATAACCTAATTACTAATATTACTTACACAGATCCGAGTTACTTTGGGAGCAACTTTTACTCCAATTTTCATTATGTTTTTGCAGTTACCACATTAATTCTTTGGTCCACTAGAGTTCACATTTGGGCTGGTGGAGATGTACTTGATGGGATCCTACAAGAAGTAGGTTTTCTAGCAACGTTATCCAGCAGCAACGGTTTCGGTGCCAGAAAGACACTAAGTGTTTCTCTGGGTCTTGCAACTTTGTTGTGGATAAAGTTGTATTCCTATGTGTTTGGAGTGCATTTTGGTGCTATGCACATTTGGACAATTTTAATTTTGGGTGTCTTCATGTGATTTGGAGCAATGGTGAATTTTGGTGTTTCATGTAATTTGGAGCATTTCTTGGCAAATTTTGTGATTTTTAATGTCTTGATGTGATTTAGAGCACTGTTTGCCGAATTTTGGTGTTTTATATGATTTGGAGCATTGTTTGGCAACTTGTGATTTTTGGTGTCTCCATGTGATTTGGAGCACTATTTGTTGAATTTTGGTTTCCTCATGTGATTTGGAGCATTGTTTGGTGTGACTTGTAGTTACACAAGTTGAATTTAGTGAGGTTATCTTCAATTTGAAGTGGTTCCTACCACTTGTTTCAGCTGCCTGGCAGTGGATTGGTTCTTGAGTTTGGTTTTCTGTTCTAGTGCATTTCAACTTTGATGTCTTGGAATTGGCTGAAATAAACACAACTTGGGAGCAACACGGTTTGTGGTAGTATTGGTGGTTTTGGCATAATTCCAACCCTAGGTGTTAGTGATTTTGAGGACCAGTTAGGAAATTGAGGGAGTAGTTCAGGGAAGCTAGCAGAAGACTTATGTAAGCTGTATCATTTGTACCAAGGAGAACAATTGGAAGAAGGTCGAGGGAGCGACTGGGGTAGTTAGCTGAAGACTTCTAGGAGTTGTATCGACCAAGGTTTTGGCATTGTTTTTGGGGTTTAAGTGTTAGTGTTGAGGGGAGTTGTTTGCCATTGTTTGTTGCAAGTCATTCATGGAGTTTGAATGAGGACCAGTTAGAAAGTTGAGGGAGCAGATCAGGGAAGGTGGTAGAAGACTTCTGTAAGCGGTATCATTTGTATTGAGGAGAACAATTGGTAGAAAGTTGTTGAGAACATAATTTGGGTTTTGAGAAGGAGCAGAAGTAGAGAGGCTGGAGAGAGTTTGGAGATAGCACAAATAATATAATTGAATAAATAAGACTGTTGAAATTACATTGAAAGACTTAATCCTACTCCTCTATTTATATAGAGTCTATATAAGAGATAGAGTTCTAATAAAACTCAAGAACTAACTAACTTATCTAAACTTATGACTTATCTCTAGTATTACAATCTAACTAAATAACCTAATGACTTATCAGTCATATATTATATCTCTATTTTCTAACAAAAGTCAAGGGAGCAACTAGGGTAGTTGGCTGAAGACTCTTATGAGTTGTATCAATCAAGGTTTTGGCATTGTTTCTGGGGTTTAAGTGTTAGTATTCAAGAGAGTTGTTTGCCAATTGTTGTTTGTTGCTAGTGGTTCATGGAGTTTGAAGTTCAAGTTTTCTTTATAGGTATTTTTGTTGCATTTTATTTTTTATGTAACAAGCTTAAGCTTGAGGAGTGTTGGAAAGTAATATTAGAAATTATGTTATTAGGTATATTATGGGTTTAGGTTATGTTATGGGCTTACTTGTAGTGCACCCAAAGTGAAAGGTAGGAGCTTTATATAAATAGAATACTAGGGTTAAGTCTTATGCAATTCAATTGTCTTATTGATTATATAATATAGTAGAGTTTTCTCTCCAACTCTCCCAAGCTTCTCTACTTCTTCCCTTCCTAAACCCTAATCATTTTCTCAATTGGGGTAATAGGGACAAGAAGATTGTTTAGGATGATGCTCATTTTGTTGTCATATGGTGCATTTGGCTGCAAAGAAATGCTAGAATTTTTAGAAATCAGGCCCAACCAAGTGTCCTAGTGTGATTAGGATTTTGTTTGTAGCCTTTCTTTCGCTTAAAGCTAATGGCTACTTTAGAGTGTTAAATCAATCATATTTGCATAGAAATTAGATGGTTATTTTGTATTAATTTTGTTTCTTTCTGTATTTTGAGGATTCCTTATCCTCTATTCCATCTATAAAACTTCCTTTTTCGATTAAAAAAAAAAAGGTAATTATGTTGACTATTTAAACCTTTTTAACATTTGGGAAAAATGCAAATTACTCCTTCAACTTCGAGGTAATTGCATTTAACCCCTACAAACTATTAATTCTTGCAATTAGCCTCCTGCAACTTTGGATAAGTGGTAAATTGCATCCAAAAAAAGTCTTTTCCCATAGTTTTAGGAGGAATCTAAGTGTCATATTATATTGGCATAAAAATAAAAATGTAAAGATTGTGGTAATGGCCTTTCCTACTCACACTGAACAAGCAAACTATGTCATGATAACCAAAATAGCCGCAAAACAGGGAAAAGTCAAAAAATTAATGCACAAGTTGGATTACTCCCAATTTTGAGCCACATGGCCTCTATTCTATGCTTGATTTTCTTATAAAGTTTCATGTCCAATTGAGCATGTTTGCTCCCTCAAATTGCTCACAAGATGAATGTTGGGTGTTAAATGCAACTATGCCAAAGTTGAAGGCAATTGATTGCAAGAATCAATAGTTTATGGGGTTAAATGAAATTATCCAAAGTTGAAAGGGGTAATTTGCAATTTTTCCTTAGCATTTTAATCAGTAATGGACTCTATTTTTGTTCAAAAAAAAGTCGTTTTATATTAAAACAAGTGAAAGGAAGATTCAAGGTTTATATTTACTATGCTATTGATGTATTGAGATTCAGAATATAGTGAATGAACATTTGATTGTTTGTGTTTTTGCTTTTATTTCTTTCACTTTTTGGGATATGGAGCATCTTATTGTTCTATAAATTTTTGCTTACTGATTCCTTTCCTCTTGTGATAAAATTGTTCTTTTGCTTCAGCTTAAAGTAGGCTAAATTAGGGTTTAGAGTTTGTTTGACATGTACAATAGTTGCATTGACATCCATTTCTGCATTAGAATTCTCATATTTCTCTCCAAGTGAAATGCAAGTTTTTAAGTTAATTCTATGATCTTTTGAACAGGTGGAGTTATTGCATGGTATAATGTCTGATAAAGAATATAAGGTGATATTAGATTGTACATATATGAATTTATCTGAAGCACCAAGGCTTCCTCCAAGCTTCCGTGGTGGAAGATCTGGTTCAAAGGATACCATTCGGCTTCTAGTTGATAAGGTCAACACCAACAGTCAACTCTTTCTGTCACAAACTGTTACAATTTTGGCTGTTGTGGTGAACCATGCCTTGCTAGAGTTGTATTGTGGCAATGATGAGGAGTCACTATTGGCTCATATTGCAGTAAGTATTCACATCATAGAACTTCTGTTTTCAGCTTGATATAAGGCATCTCAAAATTCATATTGGTTAATTATATTAATATTATATTCTTCTTCAATTCCCAAATTTTTTGCTGTGTTGCTTCTGCAGCTGGAAGGTCTTTGGGTTTCGTATCGTATGACTTCTTTATCAGAAGCAGACCTCTATGTGACAATTCCGAAGTTTTCTATACTAGATGTCCGTCGTGATACTAGGCCTGAAATGCGTCTGATGCTTGGATCTTCCAGCGATGCTTCCAAACAAGCAGATGGTGGAAAGATTCCCCTTTTTGTTAACAGTAGCTTTAGGAGGACAGCCAGTGAAGTCGAATTTGGCACTGATATGCCCATCACAACGATGTTCTTGTTGGATTATAGATGGCGCAGGTCATCGCAATCATCAGTTATTCGCGTGCAGCAGCCCCGAGTTCTTGTTGTTCCAGATTTTCTTATTGCTGTAGCTGAATTCTTCGTTCCTTCTTTGAGAGCATTAACTGGAAGAGAGGAAACCTTGGATCCCAAGAATGATCCTATTAGCCAAAGCAATAGCATAGTGCTGATGGAACCTGTTTACAAGCAGACAGAAGATGTGGTGCACCTTTCCCCATCCAGACAGTTAGTGGCAGATTGTATAGGCATTGAAGAATATACATATGATGGGTGTGGAAAGATTATCTTTTTAGGCATGGAAACACGTGGTAAGAAACTTCACAGCACAAGGCTTCAGCCAATTATTGTTATCGGACGTGGCAAGAGGTTGCGATTTGTTAATGTAAAAATAGAGGTAATATGCTTCCCTTCTATTTGTAATCAGGTGAAGTTGTGCCATTTGATATATTGAGAATTCTTTAGTGTCTCTATGAAATGTCAGATCAGGAAAAAGTAGTTGTGTCCATATTGTTGAAAAAGACTTCTAGGATCAGGAAGGCTGTGAGGTCTATAGAAATTCTTTAATATTTCTATGAAATGTTGGATCAGGAAAAAGTAGTTGTGTCCATGTTGTTGAAAGAGATTTCTAGGATTAAGAAGGCTGTGAGGTCTATAATATGCAACATATGGTTATTTTATCCTTTAAATATACAGAATAATTTGATCAAGTAGGGTGAAAATTTTTAATTCCTTTTCTTCTTTAATCCCAAAAAAAAAAAAAGAGTAATAATATGTCACCAATTTTTAATAATAATGTGTCATTAGGTTATTTCGTTAGACTATGATAGTACCTCTTGTACTTAGTTCTATATTTCTATATAAAAAGAGTAAGATTAAGTCTTATGTAATTCAGCAGTTATATCTTTGAGTTATAATATTAGTTATTTTCTCTCCAATTCTCTGTAATCTCTCTATTTTTTCCCTTTTTGTAGACCCTAATTATTCTCAACATGGTATCATGGCAATATCATCCACCTTAAAGCTAGTTAGGTTATTGTGCTTTTGGCAAACTCTATAGAAGTTGAACTATTGTTGATGAAATTTTTAGGTTTTTTATATTTCAGTTATTGTTGATTGATTTTTAGTGAGTGATTAAAAAAAAAAACAAAGAGAAAACATGTTCTAGAAAGCTCCGCACAGTTGTAAGGTAGGTTGCAGTTTGGTATATTAAGTTTGTTCGCCAATGACTAGAGGAGGTATTGACTAAATTATGGTGACTCCACCGGAAGTCCCATAGTGCCTAGTGACACTCTGGTGGATGGTGTTAAGAGAACGAAGCAGTGTGCTCTCCTCTATTTTTGCTATCTCAGGGTAATCCAGAGGTGGATGCTGGTTGGTGGTGTTGTGAACAGAACCTCTGAAAGTTTGTGGGTGAATTACAGCAGTGGTTCTTGTCGAAGCTCTAGCAAAATGAAACTAGGTTTGCAAATTGTTACTTGTTGCAAGTCGTTTATGAAGTTTAAAGTTTATCAAGTTTTCTTTATAGTTATGTTTAATTGAATTTTGTTTTTTGAGAGTTCAAATTTATTTAATAAGCTCAAGTTTTGTAAGCTTTAGCTTGATCAGAAGTGTTAGAAAGTAATATTAATCATTAGGTTATATTTTGGATTGTTAGTAAATAGGTTACTTAAAGTGATAAGCCTGAGCCAATGTAGGATAAGTGACAAGCCTGTGCAGGACAAGTGATAAGTCTAAATAGGTTAATAAATTATAGACCTATTAGGATTTTATTTCATGTACATATCTTAAATATAAATACATATGCTTGGCTCATTGTTGAGCATGGCTTCATAATATCTTCTCTCTCCCTCTTAACATGGTATCTAGAGCCCTCTAAACCCTAGATATTTTCTCACTTACCAACCTAACCAAGCAAAACTCACCCTTTCTCTTCCTTCTTCTCCTTCTTTCTTCTTTTGATGCCGTGAGTCACGGTGGTTTCTATTTGATGGCAATTTTTGGATTGTATGTTTGACGATAAGTATCTAACATCTAGATACGGTATCTGTGCCAGCTGGTAGTTGTCAATTTTGGCGAAAAATTGACGTCTATCTAAAAGCACTTACACAGGAGTTCAGATCGGTCCAGATGGTTTCAGAATTGTGAGACAGAGGAAAACAGATCTGAGTTAAACAGTGCAGTAGATTGGTGGACAGCGGACCACCCTGGGCAGTACGTGTAGCACACGTGCTCTGTTTTGAGTGATGCATGAGGACCATGCTCAGAGAACTCTGATGGCGTGTGACGGCACTTGAGGCATTTTCCGGCGACATGCTTCCTCCTATAGCTTCTCCGGCAGATGACACACCTCCTTGTGTGGTCGGATCTTTGATTTAGAAAGTTCTACTACAATTTTTCAATTTTTTTTACAATTCTGGTGCTGTTTTTTTCCTTATTTTTTGGTTGAGTAATCTGTGATGGCTGACCCCACTTCTGATCCAAGTACCAAAAACAAGAATCGAACATCTGGGGATGAAAAAAAATTAGAATGCAAAACCTTCTTTTCAAATCTGATCCTAACATTGACTAGAATTACTGACCAGAAGTTAGATGCAGAAGATCGACAATATTTTGCTTGAAGAAGAGCTGTTGAATATTTCTATGAGGGACTTGAAAAGGTAGATCACCTTACGTCTAATCCTCCTACAAACAGCACCAAAGTTAAATGGATGGTGGAAAACTGACGTTTGTTTAGCCTTTTGTGTATTACCTTGGCAAGTGAAGTCAAGGATAATACTATTCACTACAAAACAGTCAAGGACTTGTGGACTTTCCTCGAGAGGCTGTACTCAAGAAAAGATAATTTGCATGATATACAACTTATGCATATCATTGTTTTAGTCCAGTGGAAAAGGTAAAAATATTTCACAAATATATTTTGATGTTAATCTTCTCTTTGAACAGTGGAATGCTCTTATTCCTATCATTATGGATATTGAGGCGATGTGGAATCAACAGGAACAATTGCAAGCTCTATGTTTTCTGATGGCTCTACCCCCTGAACATAACCCTGCCCTTCAACAAAACCTAACCAGTTTTGGACCAGTCACACATGTAAATGCATTTTATCGTGTTCTTTGAAATGTTGGAGATATGCCTTCTCAATCTACAACTCCTAGTGAGTTATCTACCTTGATTGGATCCAATACTAGAGAGGGTCACAGTAAATGTAGAGGACGAAGAGGAAGGGAGTGTGATTCTAATAATGCTTACATCTGTCATTATTGCAAAGAACCTTGACAAATCAAGAGAAATTATCCAAAGTTAAAAAATGCACCACCTGAATTTGCACATACTACAGCTAGTATTCCTGCACTAGAGTCTGAGCCTACTCGTGAAATAATCATATATGAAGAGGAGTATGCTCTATGTCTTCAACTCCAAGCCCCTTAGCAATCATCACCCATCCAGTCCATTGTAATTATGGTTCAAACAGGTAATCCTACTGCGTGTCTCTCCAATTCCAATACTAGATGGGTTATTGATATAAGTGCTATTAATCATGTGATGGGTAATAAATGTATCTTGTCTTCTTTTCACAACTCCTCTGCTTCTCATGTTACTTTTGTTAATGGGCCTACTACTTCTGTTATTAGAAGTAGTACAGTTAATAATGCACCTAATATTTCTTTATCCAATATTTTATGTCTTCCTGAGTTCCTATTCAATTTACTTTTTGTCAGCCAATTAAAACGTACCTATGATTGCAGCGTTTTCTTTTTTCCTTAATTATTGTGTTGTTCAGGATCTTTTGACAAAGAAGTACATTCAGATAATTGGGGTCCTTGTCCTATTATTTTCAATGTTACTTTCGTTGATGACTATTCGAGAGTCACTTGGCTTTATTTGATGAAAAATTGATCAGAATTGTTTGATATTCTATGTGCTTTTCATGCTCAAATTAAAAATCAATTCCAAACACCTATATGCAACTTTCGAAGTGATAATGCTAAAGAATGCTTTGCAATAAAATTTCTTCTTATTTGTCATCAGTCATCTTGTGCAGTTAGTCCACAACAAAATAGAATAGTGAAAGAAAAAATCGTCACCTATTAGAGGTAGCTTGTGCTTTGTTGTTTCAAATGAAAGTGCCTAACGTGTTCTAGGCAAATACAGTTGCTATAGCCTGCTTTTCATCAATCGTATGCCGTCTTCGATTCTTGATGGACAAGTACCTTATTCTCTTTTGTTTCCTTCTCAGATATTGCTTCCTCTTACTCCATGTGTTTTTGGCTACACAAGTTTTGTTAAGGATCATCATCCTCAAATTTCTAAGTTAAATCCTCGATCTTTGAAATGTGTCTTTCTTGGATATTCTTGAACTCAAAAGGGGTATCAATGTTATTCCCCTAAATTAAATCGTTATGTTGTTTCTTCTTATGTTAATTTCTTTGAGTCTGCTCTATTTTTTAGATTTTCTGAGTCTTCTTGCTCGGTGTCAGATTCTAAATTTGTTGATGAAAATTTCTTTATGCATTCCACTCCTTAGGATTCTCAAGTCTTTTCCACTAAAACTTGGACTTCTCCTCCCATTAAGTATGCTTATTCTCGTAGAATGTAGGTACCAGATATAGTTCATCCTTCTACCATTACTGAGACATTAAATACAGCACCTGTTACAGACATCCCATCAGCTTTGTCTCCCCTGCCAATTTCTTCCTCACAAGATCCGCTTCTTGCATCCTCTGATCTTAACTTGCCTATTGCTCAATGAAAAGATATTTGTAGTTGCACTTAGAAAGGTACCCATAATCACCCTTATTCGATTTCTACCTGTTAGTAAATAGGTTAGTTAAAGTGATAAGCTTATGTAGGTTAGGATAAATGATAAGTTTAGACCTATTAGAGTCCTATTAGAACTCTATCTATTGTATACATCTTTATTATAAATACACATGCTTGACTCATTGTAGAGCACAGTTTCATTATAATATCTTCTCTATCTTTGTGTTCTCTCCAAACTCTTTCTATCCTCTCTCTACTTCTCTATCACAAACCCTAATTATTTTTTTAACATGATATCAGAGCGGTATCATCCGCCTTGAGACTTTGTGGATTATATCGCTTTCGGTAACCTCAAAGAGGTTAAACTGCCAATGTAGAATTTAGGTTTAGTTTAGTATTTTCTCCAAACAACACATCCCTTTTCTTCCTTTTCTCCCTTTTTTTCCTTTTGATGCCGTGAGTCATAGCAACTTCTATCTGGCAGCAATTTTCGGATTGCATGTTTGGTGGTAAGTATCCAGCATCTAGATACAGTATTTGTGACGGCTGGTAGTAGTCAATTTTGGTGGAAAATCAGATCTGTCTAGAAGCATGTGTATAGGAATTCAGATCTGTTCGGAGGGTTTCGGAGTGTGAGGTAGAGAAAAAATAAATCTAGGTTGACAAGGCAGTAGATAGGCCGACAGCAGACTTCCTTGGGCGGTGCGTGTATCACATGCGCACAGTTCTGAGTGGCACGTGAAGACCACGCGCAGAGCACTTCTGCGGCACGTGGGGGTGCGTGAGAAGGTTTCTGGTGACACGCTTCCTTTTGCAACTCCTCTGGCAGCTGGCACATCTCCCTGTGTGGTCGAATCTTCAATTTGGAAAGTTTTGCTGCAGTTTTTTTCTATGTTTTTACAATTTTGTGCTGTTTTTTTTTTATATTTTTTGGTTGAATAATCTGATTTGGGCTGGTGGAGGTGTAACCTGGTGAGCAATTACGAGAAGTAGCTTTGCCAGTAATG
>JANHAO010001534.1:0-32509 GCA_026873985.1 Saraca asoca
GCTAGAGTATGCTTATAGCTTAAAGTCCATGGATGATTAATTTGGAGAAATTGATCATAAAATTAATTGGATTAATTTTATATGCTTTCAAATAGTTTGAAAGACATTTTGGACTTTTTCCAACATTTCAGGGGCCTACTGGGTCACACACATAACGGGAAATGATATGGCCAAAGTTTAGACACATTTGATGTCTAGGGACCAAAATACAATTTGGTGAAATTGCTAGGGCCAAAATATAGTTTGGTGAAACTACAAGCACTGTTTTGCAAATAAGAGAAAATATTTTCCTATGCCCCGAAACGATGCCGTTTTGGCCTAAGGAGGCTGGCCAAAATGACGTCATTTAGCTTCCTCTTCTTCCTTGCAATTGAAGTCGAAATGTTCAGCTAAGTGAGAAGGAGAGAGAGACCGAGAATGAGCTGGCGTCTTCCTTGGCTGTGTTCGACAGAGGCCGGATCGGAGGAAGAAAGGAGAAGCTGAAAGGGGTTTTGGTGTTCTCAGCTTCCTTCCCTTACTTTGGTTGGAAGAGTTTCGGCCAAGAGGAGAAGAGTTCTCCATGGGTTCGGGCATGACTGAACCGGAAGAAGGAGAGGAAAGCCGGAAGGTGTTCCGGTGGATTCTCAGCCACTTCTTGGTCCATCCGGCTCCCACGAGCTTGCTAGCACAAGATGAGGAGCTGTAGAGGCCATTGGAGGTATTCTCTGGTGTGGATCTCCGGTAGAGACAGGACTTATGGACTGCTTGGGTGATCGAAAGATTCATCTCATTTCGCTGTGTTTCAATCTAGATTAAAGGTTAGTCCTGCTTCCTTTTGCTCTTAATTTGATGTATTTGATACATTGAAGCCTCAATCCAACGAGATCTTGGTGAGTTTGTTCGGCCAAAGTAGTTTTTCCTTTGAAATTTTTGACCTTTTGGACCGGGCAAACCTTACAGTGACGATATGCGAGTCATTCATGTCCTAGTTGCCCTATTTACTAGCCAACTCAAAGGTTAGTGAGATGATCACCTCACTAACTTAAAAAAACAACAAATCTATAGTGCTCTCAAATTTGATAGTGAAGGAGAATTAGTATTAGGATCAAATGGTAAACCTGTTCCTAATGTTGTAAATGCCTTGATATATACTATAACTAAACATTTCATAAGAGATCCTAGCCTATGGAAGGACAAATCAGTAGAACTACTTTTAAATCTAAGGTGTGAAATCTTTAGCAAATTTAGATGGTATAAAGATACCTTCTTTAGTCAAAATTTACTTTAGGGCTGATAAGAATTAGCCTTTCTGGAAAGACAAATTTCTAGCCGACTCCTTAGACCTTCAGGAGAAAAGGTTAGAGACAAAATTATGAACAAATTTAATGGGAATATCCCATTTAATAAACTTAGTTATGGACTATTGGTTGCCTACATCCAGAAAGAAATCCTTAAATATTGCCAGGAAAATAAGATTTATAGGCAGTTAGTTAAAGGAAAGGCTCTTAATCGAAGAGAGTTGAGATCTTTCTATGACCAACTAGGTTTTACCTGTCCGAATACCTATAAGCCTAAGCATAGGCATAGGGAAAAACCGGTAGAAGCCAATTCAAATTCTTAAATTCATAGGAGTAAAAGCTCTAGATGCACTCATTCTCCAAATATAGACAATAGACTAGTCTGTTACAGATATAATAGGCCAGGTCATCAAATTTTGTAGATTGAATAAGAAACTAAGGAAACTTGAACCTAGTCAAAAGCAAATTCAAGAGACCAGTCAAATCCAGAAAGATGATTGCTGTTCTAAAGAATCAGTATCATCTGAAAGCCAAAATGTTTTAAATGTTTTCATAGCAAAACAAGATCTTCTTTTTGACATTATCTGTAAATTATCAAATGATGTTAAAAAGAAAGATTATTTAAAGAATTTCAAAAGATTCTTGAAAAATCAAATTTTACAAAATCTTCAAAACCACTAATTTTGAATAAATATGATTTCAAAAATGTTTTAGACAGATTTAAATCAGAGGAGGATGAACCTATCACTTTACAAAACCTTCAATCTGAAATCAGAGGAGGATGAACTTGTCACTTTATAGAACTTCAATATGAAATAAATCTTCTCTGAAAAGAAGTAAAGGTTTTGAAAGCCAAGTAGAACCATTTACAACATATGATTTCTAATTTTAGAAAGGGAAAAAATAAGGTTAAAGATGAGAATGAAAGCATCAATGGAAATGATGTTCTTAGGCTCACTTCCTCTTTGCAAATGCAAAAATGGTACATTCCTGTCATGACCCAATCCCTGGGCATGTGATCGGTATAGCAGGTCATCCGTAGGAAACCTACTACAAGCCTGATAGTACACATATTACACCAATACATGTAAATTACTTTAACAGACAAGTATAAATACTATTATCTTTATAAAAAATTCAGCAGTGTTCCCTCTATTTTTCGGATACCTAGCCATAAGGCCTTCACAGAAACATCAAGGGTTACACGCCCATCAAAACCTATACAATGTCACACAATTCATATATTTTTCTTTAGTGGCCCAGACTAGACATTACATAACCTATTGGGCATCCAGGACTCAAATACGTGCAAAATGCTTTCCTATCCAACTGCCAAACAATTTTACCATTTTGTACCTTTTAATCTCCATGGAAGGTGGGGCCAATTGGTCAATGGGCTAATCCTGAATCAGGATGACGTGAGGAAGTAATAGGAATGTTGTCTGACCCTAAAAAACATAGAAACAGAAACAGTGAGTTTCTAAGAAACTTAATGAGCAAACAATCCCCTCAAAACCATTTATCACTTATAAAACAAATTTAATACCATTTATTATTATTATTATTATAAATTAGCTTTCCCATTTAACTACCTTTATCTTAATTCAAATTTAGAAAACCAATCTTTTGTAAGAAATCAAGTATTAGAAAATACAATATCCAATATCATAAACAAATATCAAAATAAGTCTTTAAGAAAAAAAAAATCCAACGTAGCATAAGCATGATAGAAAATAATGTCTTTTAAAAGTTTCATTGAACATAAATATAGCAACCGGTCCGCTGGATTCCCACAAGTAAATCTCCGAAGGTAACCATCCTGTAATCCCACCGTGGGTCATCCAGCATGTCTGCCAGCGCCCACAAACGTATCTCGTCATAAGCCATCTGACACGTCTGCCAGACGCTCATGCCGTATCTTCTACCATATCTCCTCAACCCCTGCCCTGGTAAACATATACTCACAAGTGTACTTGCTGGTTACCAACCATTTACCAATGAATCCAACACTCTAAATCATTTAGTTAAAATCATTGTATAACAATTTCTCAAAGTCATCAAGTAATATATATTTCTCAACATAACACTATTTCCAAAATTGAATATTCAATCATTCATTTATGGGTATGCCATACCATCAAAATATTTAAAGATCAACTAAAACATTTTCATTCTCAAACGTCACATAATATACATTTTCGTCAAATTCTGTAATTCCAAACAATGTAAAATACATATTCATCAATTCTTATATTAAACAGAATAACACTACATATTTATGCAACATATGAATGAACTTGACAAATCATAAAATCATATCACAAAATTCCATTTTTTTTTCAAAAATCATAAAGGTCCATATATGAATATCATATCAAAATATAAATGGGATTATTACGTGAGGAAGATTATTCACTCACCTCCAATGTCGTAACTGCACACTGGACTAAATCAGCTAGGATTTCATAGTTTGGCATTTTACGAACTTAACAAATTATTAGGAACACATCTGAAATAGGATAATAACAAAATCCAAAATTTTCATCAATTTGACAGATAAGGGTTTCTATGCAATCTTCTTAACACATCACTATAGGATAACTACAGAATAAATCTAATGATCTAATATTATTCACCAGGTCCTGATGAACACATCAGCAGCTCACCACCGGCAGAAACCTCGCTGGTGGTCGAAAACCATGGTTAACCAAACCAGCTGCAACAGGGATAGCAAAATGAAGTTGAGTTGTTACCTACTCATTCAACCAAAGAATACGTTGGAGCGGAGGAAGAAAGTGACCGTTGGTGGAGGGATAGTGGGACGGCGGTCAGAACTGCCATGGCCGAACGATCTAGCTCACCAGTAAGATAAGATGTCTCAGCCAAAGAGAAAGTAAGACCCCAAGACATTGCTGACTTCCTTCGGTAGAGGACAATATGCTAAAATACAAGGGAAGGTCGAAAGAACGTTGGCTCACCGTAACCTCCAGAATGTTCTGGAAGAGGCTGAAAATGCCGAAAAGAGGAAGAGGACCATGGAAGAAGAAGAAAGCTTGTTCAGGCCGGAGTGGCCGGAAGGATGCCGGCGTTGTGAAGGACTTTGGAAGTTTCCAGAGAAAGCCAGAGAAAGAAGAAGGGAGAAGATCAGGGAAGAAGAGGTTGGTTCAGGAAAATATCATCTAGGGAAAATTTATATAAAAAGGAAAATGGGAAAAATTACAATTTAGCCCCTAAACTTTACGCCGCCTTTTACAAAGGGCCACCCGAAAAGAAAAATTTCAGTTTAGTCCTCACGAAGATTTCACTTAGGTCTTTTCCTTATTATTATTATTATTTTTTAGGTGTTACAATTCCAATAGAACTCATTGTAAAGAATAAGTATACAATCAAGACAGTTGCCTTGTTTGATATGGGAGCTGATCTTAATTGTATGCAAGAAGAATTAGTACTAACGAAATTTTTTGAATAAAACAAAAGAAGGACTATGATCTACTAACGGTTCTAAGTTGCAAATCTAGTTCAAACTTTCAATTGTTGTTTTGAAAAATAGTTCTTATAATTTCAAAATAGACTTTTTATTGGTTAAAAATATGACTAAAAGAGTTATTTTAGGTTCTCCTTTCATTCATCAAATTATGCCTTTTTCAGTATTTGATGAAGGCATAATTATGGAAAACCTAGGAGAAAAAATTATTTTCAAGTTTTTCAAAAATCTATTTTCAAAGGATTATGAATGATATTCATGATCCATTTACAATTTTCAACAGTATTTTGAGTTTTTTCTCAAAATAATCAAATTTTCAAATACCTGGACATTTTTATGAAAACTACTCAAAAAAATGGTCTTGCAATTTTAAAGAAAAAAAATTCTTTTCTTCAAACAAAAATAAGGTTTCTTAGTCATTATATTTTTCAAGGAACCATTCCTCTATTTAAAAGAGCTATTCAATTTGCTAACCAAATTATTGAAAAAATTCAACTTTAAAGATTTCTTGGATGTCTAATTACATCCTTGATTTCTTTAAAAATTTATTAAATATTTTATAAAATCAACATTTTAGGTCGACTACAAATCCTCCAAAGATGTCTTAAAATTCTTATCTATTTTCAAATAATTTTGCCAATTTTCAAAAGACTTTCAAAGAAATTTATCTTAATTGATACAGGATTGATAATCATATCAATAAAGATAATCTTTAAATTATTTCTCATTCTACTATCTAAATTGGGCTAATCTAATCAATTTTAAACCAAACCCCTCAATACGCAAAAGATTTTCCATAGCCTACTAGCCAATTGGGTATACATACTAGGACTCTAAGTAGGTTTAGTATAATACCTTATATTTCAAAATCTAAATTTTTCGGATACTTGGTCATTTTTCTTAGATTAGAATCAAGTATAAATTTCCAAATTAATTCTTTATCTAATAGGATATTTTTCGTCCTTTATTAGAATTTTTTTTTTCCAAAATGAGGTCAAAGAAGGATAGGAAGTTTTCCTATTCTACTTTGATATTTTAATGGGAATTTTTTCATTTCACTCTAATTTTACTCAAAAATCGGTTTACTCTGGATATACATATCAAATACCAATATGTTAAAGGTAACCAATTTT
The DNA here is from genome assembly GCA_026873985.1 of Saraca asoca. NCBI lineage: Eukaryota > Viridiplantae > Streptophyta > Magnoliopsida > Fabales > Fabaceae > Saraca > Saraca asoca. The sequence goes on from JANHAO010001534.1 coordinate 5,895, forward strand.
TCAAATCACTTTATCAAATGATTTTACAATTAGGGTAGACTACAAATCTACCAGAATTGCTTTTACAAATTATTTTCAAATAAATCAGAGATTTCTTAAATGTTTCACTTATATCTCTGATATCTTTCAAAATTCTTCTAATTTGATTTATTAAAATTTACATTTTTGGGTAGATTATGAATCTGCCTAAGATATTTTAAATGAAATTCTACAAATTCTATGTTTTAGATCCTCTCCCAAAACATTGGTTAATATTTCAAACACTTGAACATTTTGTTCTTACAAATTCAACGAAAAAGAATTCTTTTTTTTAAACTAAAATTAGATTTCAAAGATGTTTGACTCATATTTCTGATTTCTTTTCAAATTTTCAAAACAACTTTCAAATTAAATTTATTTTCAAATTGTTGTGGGTATTTTTGGAGTAATGTAAAATGGGCTGGCCAAAGCCCAATAGGAGACGAGTCCAACCAGTCATCCAAAAACTGAGATCGCTCAACAGAGGCGTCAGATCATCGATCATGAACTCAGGATGCAAGATAAGGCCAGGGTAGAAGCCCTAACTCACTAAGGATGAGCTCCAGCTTGCTAGTCAGAGTGTGCCACCCCAGTTATCTTATAGAAAGCTCATCTTAGTTAAACTTGAGAACAGGACCAATCTGCATGGCCAATAGATCGCCTGGTGCGAGCCCAGGTCACCAAACGTGGGACCTCAAGCATTAGGTATGGAACATCAAAATCTTGGTTAGCAGTTGGAGGCACATACTCCTAACCAACAAATCAGCCACCAATAAATCGACAGTGAATTGCCTAGCACTTATTGCCCGGTGTGACAGAAGAGATAATTTTACGATTTATCAAATTATCTTTGTAACCCTCCTACTTTTATAAATAGGAGGAAAATTATTGTAAAGGGAAGAGAAAAAATACATGTAAAAACTCTATCAAAATAGTGAAGGAACACTGTATTACAATTCTGTTAAACACTATAGAGAAGATCCATACGATAGCAAATACAATTACCATGGACATAGGGGTCATATTGACTTTAGCCAAACAATGATAAAAAGCTTCTAGTGTCTTTAGTTCTTCGTTTTTCCTTTTAATCTCTTCCTTCGGCATATACATTTTCAATCTGTAATTTGGTTGCTTACTGAACTTTTTTTGTTAACCAGATTTTGCCATCAACATTTTAGTGCTAGAAGGAGGGCCTTGACTGCATTCTCTGTGATTTCTTGTATAACAACAATGGTAAGAGTTAAAACTACTAGAAGTATAGACATTACTGTCGGTTAGCCTGAAGGTCACGTCCAGCAATAATGGGAAATGTTATCGGTTGGAGGCTCAATCTTCCCTGTGACAGGCACCTCTGCTGCCCCACAATAGGTGTTGCCATTGGCATGGCTTGATTGACCCCTCACCAGCCTATTACTTTTAGGACTGGTAGAACGCAAGCATGACACCAATGTCAGGTGGTTGAAAACACCATGAAGGAGTTGGTCTACATGGTGAGGGCACTAGTACAAGCACAGGCCCAGGGCGTATAGAGACAAGTTGAGGTTGTTACACCTGGAGGAAAATTTTAGCAGCCAAGGGCTTATCAGGAAGGGCTTGTCAGAGCAGAATGTCAGCAACCTGGTTCAGTTCACTCGTGCAATTCATCACTAAGTTCAAAGGTCCATCAAGCTCACAAAGACAATGAAGGAGATGATCAGTGACATGAGAGTTCGCGCTAAGAAGAAAGTTGGAACAGAACCAATCATGGATGTAGATTAGATTGCTACTTGCCAAGTCATGAGCACAATAGATGGCATAAAGCCTCAAGTCACCATTCCTATGACCGGGGAGGTGACAGGAGTTATCAAACCACTAATCATCGATCTGAAACACAAGACTCGATGATTGAAGAACTATTTCAGAGGGTACAATAGTTAGAAAAGGCTCTCTAACTCAGGACAGACAAGACCATTATGAGGAGAGGACACCATTCACCCAGGAAATCGAGATAGAACCTCTTTTTTGCAGGTTCACGGTCCCGTACATCCTATAGTACAATAGGGTAGCGATCTGTATAACTACTTGGATGCGTTCAATGTCCAAATGGATCTCCAAAGCACCAATCCATTGGTAAAATGTCATGTTTTCCCTACTACCCTTGGAGAAATACCTTGAATGTGGCTTAGGAGCCTCCCAACTCATAGCATTAGTAGTTAGGAAGAATGCCAAAGAAGATTCCTTAACTAATATAAGGTGCTCAGAAGGAAGCTCACACCGTCTTGTCATCTCGTAACAATCTTCTAGCGGAGAGATAAATCACTAAAAGACTACATCACTCAATTCAAGTGCAAGATTAGCAATGTAGAAAATCTCTTGGATGAAAGCATCCTTACAGCAATCTCAACTAGACTTCACAAGGATAGAAAACTTTACAAGAGTATATACAAGTCTCCAATGAGGGACTTGAGTGAATTCTATGAGCGAGCTGCCAAGGAAATTAGGTGGGAGGAGATTTTTAGCCTAAAGAAGCCTAACTAAAAGAATGAGGCAACCACCTCCAGTCAGGGTAAGAAAAGTGGTAATGACAGGAATAACAGAGAAAGTCAAAAGAATGGCTCCAATGGCTAGGCTGCAAAAAAGGCTAGGGGTAAGCAACATCAGTGCCAAGGTCGCTATGATAGCTACAATGTCCTATCTGATACTCCTGACAAGATCTTTACAACAAAGAAGGATAAGGAGGACTTCGAGAAACCTAGGCCCATAAGGGCTCTTCCTGAGCATAGAAACGGGAATAAGTTTTATACCTATCACAATGAGATAGGGCACAATACTTCAAAGTGTTGGGCACTCAAAGATACCATTAAGGATCTCATCAAGTGAGGTCACTTAAGGGACTATGTGGTATGACCTTCGGGATAGTGACTTCCATGACCCCAACAACCAACACAGTATCAACATCAATAGACTCCTGATCATGAGGAGGCACCTTTGGTGAGGACCATATTCACCATCCATGGTAGACCCCATATTGCTGAAACTTGAAAAAGGTCACACTGGCAGTATGTGTGCAAGGTAAAACATGTCCTACTTACAAGACATGATGAAGCTAAAGGACCAGTGAAAAAGGCTAGGATGAGCTCTGATTGCATCACTTTTACTAGTGAAGACACTCAAGGAATAAATTCTCCACACAACGATGCACTTGTCATTTAAGTCAGAATTAGTAATATCAAGTGCAGAGAATCATGATTGATATAGGCAGCTCAGTAAATGTGATGTTCTGACAATGTTTTAATCAAATAGGCATAAATTTTGACCAACTTAAACCTTCGCCATGACCTCTTTTTGGCTTCATAGGAGATATGATAGTACCAGTAGGGCAAATCAATCTTCCAATTACACTCGGGGACTTGGGCTGCTAAGCTACTGCATTGGCTGATTTTCTGATCATCAAGTCTCCCTCAATATATATTGTGGGATGACCGGTGATGAATGACATAGATATGGTCATATCACCTAGAATGCTCACCATCAAATTCCCAACCCCCAACAGAATGACGAGAACAACTAGTGGCCCAAATTTGTTATAAAGATGCAGTTGAAATAGGGGTAAGAGTGGTTTCTGGAGGAAAGTCACGACCTACGAGCTCGATCGGGGTTAGCCTTGACCTAGACCCTGGTGAAGTAGATATTGAAAAGATAACTGACCCGATGGAAGAATTCAAGGACATTCAAGATAGTGAGACAAGCCCTGAAAGATGTCTCAAACTAGGAAGGAATGTGTCCCCAGACTTGACGTCTTCACCTGGAATCATGAAGACATGGTTGGAATTGACCTAAAAGTCATGTCACATAAGTTGAACATTGATCCTCACTATAAGCTAGTTCACCAGAAGTGAAGGCCAATGACCACCAAACGATATACATCTTTGAAAGAACAAGTGGATAAAACTTTTGGTCAGCAAGTTTATCCAGGAAGCTCATTACTCGACCTGGGTAGCCAATCCTGTGTTGGTCAAGAAAAAGAATGGAAAGTGGAGAACCTGTATTGACTTCACTGACCTCAATAAGGTATGTCCAAATGACAGCTTCCCCTTATTACGAATCGATCAACTCATGGATGCAATAGTAGGACACTAACTCCTCAACTTCATGGATGTTTACTTGTGATATAACTAGATCCCCATGGATGCTCAAGATTAGGAACACTCCTCATTTATCATTGATTATGGGCTATACTGTTACAAAGTGATACCTTTCGAACTAAAAATGCAGGGGCAACCTATCAATGATTGGTGAATCTGATGTTCAAGGAACATATTGATAGAATGATGGAGGTGTACATGGACAACATGTTGGTAAAGTCTGAATAGGTCACCAACCATCTCTATGATCTGGAAGAGATATTCTAAATCCTGAGGAAGTATCGAATGAAGCTGAATCCATATAAATGTGTATGCAGGATTGCTTTAGGAAAGTTTCTTAGATTCATGGTAAATAGCATGAAATTGAAGCCTATCCAGAGAAGATAAAAGCTCTCATTGACATGAGATCCCCTACTGGAGTCAAAGACATGCAGAGCTTAAACAGCCAGGTCATGGCACTTAGCAGGTTCATCTTTAAGGCAACAGATAAGTGTATTCCTTTCTTTGATGTCCTAAAAAAGGCAAGGAAGTTCGAATAGACACGGTAATGTGAAGTCATCTTCTAGGAACTTAAACAATACCTCGAGCAAGCTCCTCTTTTGTCTAAACCAAAGGAGGGTGAGAAGCTAGTCATCTATCTAGGAGTGTCCCAGCACACTCTTAATGCAACTTTAATGCGAGAAGAAGATAACGCTTAGTTCCCTATTTATTACATGAGCAAAAGGTTATCTCAGGTCATCTACTCAAATGGGCAGTTAAGCTAGCTCAGTTTGACATCGAATATAAGCCCAGACTGGTGATCAAAGGGCAAGCTCTAGCAGACTTTATCATAAAATTCATAGGGCCTATACAAGAGGATGTAGAGACTTTAGAAGCTCTATGTTGGGAACTATATATTGATAGGTCATCAAGCGAACAAAAGGCCATGGCAGGTGTACTTCTCATCAGTCTAAAGAGGCATAAATCCCTGTATGCACTAAGATTCAGTTTCTAAGCCACAAACAATGAAGTTGAGTATGAAGCATTATTGGCTAGACTGCGACTAATGAAGGAAATGTGAGCTAAAAGATTAAAGATTTTTAGTGATTCACAGCTCATTTTCTGCCATGTACGGGGAGAATACTAGACTAGAGGGTTGAAAATGACCATCTACTAATAGGAAGTCCACTAATTGCTAAGCTCATTTCAGCACTTTGAAATCAATCAGATATCGTAAGCTCAAAACGTGCATGCTGACGCCTTCACTCGCCTAGCTACAACCAATGATGCTAACTTTCTTGGGGCAATCCCAGTGGAATTCCTCTCGTCCCCAAGTATAGAATAGGAAGATGCCATGATGGCGATTGCCATGGCCTAGGACTCATGAATGAGTCATTGATTACTTACAGAATGATAAACTACTAGAAAATAAGCTTGAGGAAAGGTAATTGCTAGCTCGAGCAACCAAATAATGCATCTATGATAATATGTTATACAAAAAAAGGATTTTCAACTCCACTTCTAAGATGCATTGATGGCCATGACTATGACACCATCCTAAAAGAAATCCATATCAGCCATTGTGGAAATCATGCTGGGGGTTATCTCTCACTCAAAAAGTTCTCCGATAATGATTCTATTAGCCCATGATGAAATAGGACGCTGTTGATCTTGTCAAAAAGTGCAACAAATGCTAGAGTTTCGTGAAGATCCCACAAGCCTCGCTAGCCTATTTGCAGCAGATGGTTAGTCCATGGCCCTTTGCAATCTAGGGCATGGATTTGATTGAACCACTCTCTATAGCTTGCAAAAATTGCAAACATGTAGTAGTGGTTGTAGATTATTTCACCAAGTGGGTAAAGGCAAAGGAGCTCACAAAGATCTCTTCTGCAAAGATTGAAAAGTTTGTATGGAATAACATTATTTGTAGATTTGGAGTCCCCTAATAGATCGTGACTAACAATGGGACCCAATTTAATAATGGGCAATTCATCAAGTTTTACGACGATCTTAGGATCACAAAAAGCTTCTCGATTGTAGATCATCCACAAGCCAATGGACAAGTCAAAGCTATCAACAAGATCATGAAATGAATCTTGAAGACAAAATTAGAGGCCAAGAAGGGAGTATAGGCAAACAAGCTATAGAAAGTGCTTTGGGCTTACAAAACCACAGTTTGTAGCACTACAAAAGAAACTCCCTTCTCGATGGTATATAGATCTGAGGCAATGATCCCAGCAAAACTTGAAATAGCATCTCAACAAAGAATTACTTTTAATCCAAATGAAAACAACCAATTACTCACCATGAATCTTGATCTTATAAAAGAAATAAGAGAAATAGCTCACCTCAGAGTTACGACCTACTAGCAACACGTCACGAGGTATTACAATAGAAAGGTTTAAGCTCGGAGCAACAAATTTGGTGATCTCATTCCGATCTTTATTCTCCCTAGAGCTCGCAAGGCCAATGAGGGAACCTTAAGTCCAAATTGGGAGGGCCCATACCTCATTAAGAAAGTCTTGGGAAATAATGCTTATCACCTAGAGAACATTTACGGAATAGAATTTCCCTGAGCTTGGAATGCTGAGCATTTTTGCCTATACTACCAATAGAGATCCTAATCTTGTAAAATTATTCAGGAATCAATAAAAATGCTTAAGTATTTCCTCAAATTTTTTGTTTGTGTTTATTAGTTTCTAAACAAAATCTCAATGAAGTCTTACACAAAAAATGAGCTATATATTAGTCATGGAATTCCAATTGAGGCGTAACCTACCTAGCATTCAGTTTGACTAATGATCATGATCCACTAGCCATTATATGCAGTGTATAGAGCATGCAATTATGGAAACCAAGAGGAAACAAGCAAGAATATCATAGAAGTTCGTTTAATGCCTCATTTAGTGAGGTATGCTCATACAAAGTCCAAGATAGGATACAAAGTTCAAGAATGAAATTAGAAATTACAAAGAATTATAGCCTAAGATTATGGATCCTCAGGAGCTGAGCCTTTACGGGGTGAAGGGTGGATAGGTGAACTAGATGGGTCATTCATCGTTTGATCACTAATGACCTCCACAACCTGCAAGTTGCTCATTCCTTGAACAGCACCCTCGACAAGAGAAGCTTCAACAGCAGACTCCACACTCTTTTTCGAAGAAGTGGCCTTTGTAGTCCTCTCAAAGCACTTAACACCCTTAACGACATCCTTACCAAAAAAAAGAGAAGTCCATCTTCAGGTATCACTCTCTACTGCTCTTGCAACTAGCGTGGCAGTCTTTGCTTGAACTTTGGTAACCTCTTCCTTCCCAAGAGTGGCTTCTTTCCTGGCCCCTTAAGCTCCTTCTCAGCAGCCTCAATTTGCTACACTACCTCCTTAGCCTGCTAAAATACCACTTCCATTTTACCCTTAATCTTAGTCAACTTGCTAATTACCTTGTTAAGGTCCAACTTGACGACCTTATGACTCACCATTTCATGAGATAAAGTGACCTCTGCCTCCTTTTGAGTGACCTCGGCCTCTTTTTGGGCAACCTCGGCATCTCTAACTCTTTCCCTCAAGTCGAGCACCTCAGTAATTATGGCAATCAGGTCCTCCCCGAGTTTTGTTTTCTCTTCATTGTGAGCTCAGAGCACTTTCTTCAACTTTATTATGGTCAGCAGGTTGTAAAAAACTAAACAGTTAAGTTAGGTTATGAAAAAGATAAAAGAACTAGGATAAAAGGACTTTACTTACCAGCAAGCCATGGTGAAATGCATAGCTCAGCAATCCTTCAGCTGAGAAGTTCTCTGACTCTAGTACCTTGGCCTTATTGCAGGGCCCCAAGATCACATCAACATTATCCAAGAGGAAGTTGAAGTACTCCTCCATTTTTAGGTCGAGTATGGCAGATTGCTCCTCAACCTTGATCTCGGGCACCACCTATTGTCGAGCAGTAATGACTTTCTTCCCTTTGTCTCTCTTTTGTTTTTTAGCTGGGGGCTCAGAGGATAAAGTAACCTCAATTGCAGATACCACCTTAAGGTGCGAGGTGGGAACTGGCTCCTACAAAGGTGTCATCACCAAGACCAAAGGCTGACTTACAATAGTAGAGGGTACATCGACAACAAAAGCCAATAAAGTCGCTGCAACAAGATCAAATGGTGGCTTCTAGAGGATGAGCTTTATCATGTGCTTAAAATCTCCAAAGTTAACTGGGCCAACTTCCTTAGTTTGACGAGCACCAATCTCTCTAGCGAGCTCGATATTGAAGGTCGGGTGAGCTTATACGAGCGCAAGAGCTCCTCATTAAATCTAAAATAGTTCTTGAGGTCATCCAAAGTAGTGAACTATTCAAACACCTCAAGTACCTCAGCCTCGAGAGTCGGTTTCTTGCTAACCCGATCTGTAAAATGAAATAGTGTTAGAATCAAAGAAACAAATATAGTAACTCATCAAACTAGCACGTCCTTAACTCACTCACTTGGAGTAAGAGCAAAGTCGAAGTTGTTGAGATAACGCAGAGACAGGCAGGAGATATAAAACTAACGGGTTTTGTAATTCCTCACATTAGATTTGCCCTTAGCGTCACCGAGTAGCAAAATTTTCTTATGCTCAATTTGCTGAGCTAAAAGATAATAAATCCTATTTAGTGGGCCTATGCTCTTAATACTGTAAAGGTAGCAAAGAACACTAGCAAATGGTGGTGGGAGGTTAATCCTCAAATATACTAGTGCCAAGGAAGTCAGCTAAGAGTAGGAGTTCGGGGAAAACTAGAATGGGTAGAGTTTCAGTTTATTCAATAAATCAATAATATAGGGGTGCATTGGGAACCTAAACCTAGCACTGAGATGCTAGGGACTAATGGCCATAAATCCTCGAGAAGGGTAAGCAGCATAATCGTTGTAAGAAAGTGCCATAATGTGACATCCTTTAGGGAGCCAGAATGTTTGAATTATCCCTTAGAGCTCATCAAAGCTGATGGTTGAAATATGGTGAACCAGGCGATCTAGAGATCGCTGACTGGTAGTAACCTCCTAGCCTCTAACAGGGTTTAGAAAAACACTAAATTCTTTAATGACTTTTCCACTCCTTGAGATCATTTCACTTATTGGTCGCATCAATTCCACACTTTGGGTTAAAGAGTCAGGTTCTTCATCACTCCTTATTCGATGACCTCAGTGTTTATGAGCTGTCATCTACATAAAGAGAAGGAATGGTCAGGTTGCTAAAAGAAAACCATGCCTAAAGGCTAAGACTAACAGTTTCCTATACGACAGGTCATACACACCTTCAATCACCACATCTAAGGCCCAGAGCCCTAAAAAACTAGGGGAACTCAACCATTAGGACAATAGAACCCAGAAAATGGATGAAGGACTCGAAACGACATCAAAAACCCTAGAGTCTATTGACAAATCAACCAGATAAACTAGGACAAATAGGAAAACATGTATAAGCAAATAGGTTCAATCGACATTCCAATTTCCTTCAACTATAAGTAGATAAACTGCACACAAATTGCAAAACAAAGGCACCTAGAAACCAAAAGTTGGGGAGAGAAAACTTATTGTATCAATTGAAGAAGAAGGTCTGGGACGTGTGTGAAGCTGGCCCTCAGTAGTCTAAACCTGACCCATGAGCTTGGTGAGCCCGAAAAGTACTAACAGAAGTAGACAATAAAAAATGAACGCAGGCTTGACAAAGAAGAAGAGAAAGAAGAGTTTCAGAGCCTCAGATTTCAAATGGCGAATGAAAAGGGGAAAAGGATTTTTCTCAATTTATATTATGCACCGTCTCACTGTTGGATCTGGGAACTAACCAACTACCCACAATCTGACAGTTTAGTGAACAATAGTAGTAAATCGCTGCCAGCTTGGCAAAAACATTCACCAAAGACAAAAATTATTGCGGGTATTTTTTGGTACCATGCAAAATGGGCTGGCAAAGGCCCAACAGCAGATAAGTCCAAATGAGAAAAGAGTTAAAATCATCAGATTGCTAGCTACAAGAGCATGAGACAAGGCAGAAGTCTCAACTTGCTAAGGAGCAAGCCTCGGCTCACATAGCCAACAATTCACATTTTGTGAGCTCGCATCATCTATTATGAGCTCGTGAGTTCGATCTCGTTGATCGAAGGATAGCAGCGACCCCAGATTAAGAGTCCCAGCTCACAAGATGCAACATTTCACCCAGCTAAGGGCTTGCCAAGGGTAAACCTGAAGTAGGCACCCATTTAGACTTGACTTGTGGGCCCAATCTACAAGAAATAGCTCACATAGGCCTACCCACAGAAAGTAACTTGCAGAAATCGATTTGTAGTAGTCTAGCTATCTTGTAAATTTACTATTTAATGTAATAGAATTACAACTTATAAATTTATACTTGTAACCTCCCAGCTTCTATAAGTAAGAAGAGGGAGATCATTGTAAGGCATTCTGAATTCATGTACTATAATTATGTCAAATTTTCACTAGATCAATAAAATAATATCATTGACATAAGGACCGGTGCTGCCTGATTTTAGCTGAACCACATTAAAAATCCCTCTGCATTCTAATTGCTCTTCCTCCCTATCTTTTCACTCTTTGTTTGCACAGTCGGATTGTAGTTTGAGTCCCAAAGAACTTTTTAAGTTGGCTGGATTTGGACTAAACAAAAATCCACTGTCAACATTTTGGTACTGTTTGTGGCAACTCATCTATTTTTTGGTTGATTTCCTGTGTAGTTTCAATGGCAAAAGGAAAAGTCACCAGAGCTTTAAATGTTCTGGTTGATCAGTCAAAAGGTCACGTATCTACAACAAACTCCTCCACTACTTCTGTCATTGTTGTTATTGCCAGCTTGCCCCTAGCTGGCTCTTATCAACCTGTTGTTGTTGTCAATGGCATTAATGGAGCACAAACCTAGCATCAGTGCCAGGAGAGACTAGAAATATGATGGGAGAATTGACTAGAGTAGTCACAGTGCTAGCACAAGCACAAGTTCAGGGTGTACAAAGGCAGGCTGAGGTCATTGCACTCGAAAATGTTCACCAATAGCAACAAGTTGGATGTTCGAGCAGAGTCAACCAAGAACAGACCTCAGGTTGCCGCCTCTACGACCAGGAAAGAGAAAGGAATCAGCAATCTTCTAGTTAGCAGTCCGAGACACAAGGTCCAACGATGGAAGAATTGCTTCAAAGAATAAAGCGGCTAGAGGAATAACCTTGAGCTCAAGACGATCAAGCTCATAGTGAAGAGAGGTCACCATTTTCCAAAGAGATCAAAACACAGCCCCTCCTTCACAAACTTAAAGTTCCCATAATCCCATCATACAACGGGGGCACTGATCCTTATGACTATCTGGACACATTCAATGTTCAGATGGATTTGCAAACAACTAATCCTTTGGTTAAATGCTATATCTTCCTGGCTACATTAGGAAGCCAACCTTGGGTATGGTTTAGAAACCTCCCAGCTCACAATATAGGCAGCTCAAAAGAGTGCCAAAAAAAGTTCATCGACCAATACAAAGTAGTGAAAAGGTAGTTTGCGTCACCTTGCGACCTTACAATGATTTTCCAATGAAAAAATGAGTCACTAAAGGACTATGTCACCCGATTTAGGTGTGAGGTCAACAATGTGGATAATCTCTTGGATGAATGCATTTTGATGGCCATCTTTACGGGACTTTGCAAAGATGGGAGGTTGCACAAGAACATTTAAAAGTTTCTTGGAAGCAAGCTGGGTGAGTTCTATGAGTGAACAGCCAAACAAATTAGGTAGGAGAAGACCATTAGTTCAAAGAAGTTCGAGGTGGGTAGCTCTGATCGAAATAGGAAGAAGAGCAATCATGGAGAAGGAAAGGACAACTCCAAGTTCCAGCTTGCTAAAAGGGCCAAGGATGAACAACCTTAGCGCCCAGGTCGTCGTGACACTTACAGTATCCTTTAAACACTCACGATAGGATATACATAACAAAAAGGGATAGAAAGGACTTTGAAAGGCCCAACACTTCCAAGGTTCCCTATAAGTAAAGGAATAAAGAAGAGTTTTGTGCTTCTCATAACGAGACGACACTTTGAATTGCCAGATGCTTAGAGATGTGATCGAGGACCTAATCAAGAAAGGCTACCTAAGAAAGTACATGGTGTAACCTGTAGGGCAGTGATCCCAGCAAGGGGATCCTGACCAAGGGCAAGCCTCTGTAATGAGAACCATTTTGTAATGATATTTAGAAGCTAATGTTAAAGTTTCCCTCTTTGTATATGTTGAGAGAAACCTTGTTTTACCTGTGACATTGTCCTAAAGTGATATTTTGCTTATATGAATCCAAATAACTCTACGCTATCAAGTGCGCGTGGACCTTTGAGCTCACATGTGACTAGCTTTCTCAAGCAGCATATGTATCCAATTTGCTAACTGTAATTTCTGGTCCAATTGAGGCGTGGAGACGCTCAAAATAAACTCATTGCCAACTACATCCTCTAGTCTAGTTAAGGTGTAGAGACTCTCAAAATAAATTCATTGCCAATTATGACTTCTGGTCTAGTTGAGGAGTTATGACACTCAAATTTGAAAACCTATCACTCATAGCTCTTATGTGACCTATTGCTCGTAGCTCTCATGTGACCTATCATTCATAGCTCGCATGTGACTTCTAGCTAGGTGTAGCTTTCATGTGACCTACCTATACATTACTTATCACTGAGACACTCCAATGCCCATACTTATTGCTCACTAAGAAGCATGACCAATTGGTTATTTAAACATTCCATTTCACTGTGATTTACAAGAGTTTATATTATCATTTGTAATATGTAGAATATTTAACGCAACATGCAAGGATCATAAAGAGGAGTTCATTCATTAAAAAGCCTCACTCCACGAGGTAAATTTACATTAGAAGATTCAAAATACAAATCAGAAGAAGCTTACAACTATTACATTCTGGGAATAAGACTGGCTTCCTGAAGGTGAACTCCAACTAACAAGAGGATCGACGGGCAGGCTTGCTCCTTAATCTTCTTCTTGCCATCCTCCTTAGCTAAAGGCTCATTTCCAACTTACCTATCCCCTTGAAATTGAGAAACAAGGGAACACAGCTAGGAAAGATGAACTTGACGAACTAATCATGAGGAAATAATCTAAGATCTACGCAAGTTCTTTCAAAATCCTTGAAAAAGGATTGCCCATAAAAACTTCCTATACGGCAAACCATACACACCTAACCGGAAAGGCACACTATGAGAAATATAGGGGGCTTATCTAAGGCACCCATCAGATCACTTAGTGAAGAAGGAAGAAAGACTTCACATATCTTAAAGAGACCAGCATAGTCTAACCAAAGAGTCCAAAAGAAATCCAACCGTTTTCTCATTAAGTGCCTTGGAAGAAAATGAGGCTGACACACTAATGACTATAAAGCACGTACAATAGAAGGTACGGCCTAGAGCAGATAAAATGACAGGCTAACTATAAAGACTTTGACTGCACGATAATCCACAAATGAAGCCTTTGCCAGTAAAACTACAACTCCTAGCCCGTGAAGCGAGCTAAGAGTTAGGGGTTAATATTGTGGGTATTTTCTAATACTATGCAAAATGAGCTGAAAAAGGCCTTACAACAGATAAGTCCAAATGAGAAAAGAGCTAAGATCATCAGATCGCTAGTTACAAGAGCACAAGGTAGAAGCCCTAGCTAGCATAGCTGACAATTCACATTGTGCAAGCTCATACTATCTACTGTGAGCTCATGAGTTTGATCTCACTGACTGAAGGATAGTAGCAACCTTAGATCAAGAGTCCTAGCTCGTGAAATGCAATATCTCACCCAACTAAGGGCTCACCGAGGGTAAACTTGAAGCAAGCACTTATTCAGACTTAACTTGTAGGGCTAATCTGAAAGAAGCAGCTTATATAGGCCTACCCGTAGAAAGTAACCTACAGAAGCTAATTTGCAGTAGTCTAAGCTTTCTTGTACACTTATTGTTTGATGTAACAAAATTATAACTTGTAAATTTATATTTGTAACCTCCCAGCCTTTATAAGTAAGAGGAAGGAGATCATTGTAAGGCATTCTAAATTCATGTACTGTAACTCTGCCAGATTTTCAACAGAATAATGAAATAATACTGTTGATGTAGAAACCGATGCTACCCGATTTTAACTGAACCACATTAAAATTCCCTCTGTGTAATATCTCAAAAAAATAAAAAAATATGTGACTAGGGGACTAAAGTGAGAAAGTTAAAAATTCGTTGGGGCCAAATTATAATTTCTAATTTTTTGGAGGGCCTATTTGAAGTTGATAAAAAAATTTTAGGTCAAATTGTAATTTGCCCCATTTCTATTTCAGTATAAATTTCTCCAGCCAGTCTTTTCCTCCAACACACTCCCGAAGCTTCCTCCTCCCCTGTAGCTGCTTTGGTTTTCTTCCTTCCTTTGTCCCTCTACCACTCGGCCATGTGCCGCCAACCTCCTTTCTCTGGCAGCTTTCAACGCTGGTTTGCTCACCTGAGCATGCTATTTCTTCCTCTAGGCCCGAAGCACTCTTTCTTTCTCCTTCCTATGTAGTTTTGATCTTCTTCTTCTTTCACTTTCTTTGGCTGCCGTCAGGCTTCATTTTCTTCTCTACTTTGACATTATTCTGCTTTTGCTGGGTCTTTGAGCTAAACTCTGATCGACATGAATCGAAGTAGCCATGGACCTTCTTTTTTTTGGTTCTGCTTCTCTGGCGATAGGGATGACCAGGACTACAACCAGTCTTCTTTCTCTATCCGATGCCATCTAAGCAACTATAGATCACCGGTCCTTCTTCTTCAGTAGCTCTAAACATTACTCCTTGTAGTTCCCGATTTTCTATAGCTCCGGCCAATTGCTTCTTCAGCCGACTTCTCCATTGGCTTGCTGGTGAAGTTTTCATCGATGGTGAGCTGGCCATCAGTACTTCAGACTCCGATGAGTAATCATAGAACAAAAGATTTATTTTATAATAACTTTATAGAAAGTTGTCAAGATGGGTTGGTTGAAACATTCCCTGTGTAAAGTTAATGAAAGTTGGAATTTTTCTTTTGGATTTAATCTAGGTATATTCCTTTGGACTGAATAAGCTCACTAATATCCAATTTCTAAAGCTTTAGCTGAAAAATGCAAGTTAGCTAACCTAGTTTAAGGTGAGTGGACAATCCTCCTTACTTCATGATCTCATTTGTAAATAGGAAATAATAAATCTTGTTAAATAATGGTAATTTCTTATATGTTGAAATGGTTTGCCGTGATACAGTTATGCATTTTCATTTCACCTTATGTTATGGAAATTGGCTATTTTATTTTTTATGTAATAAATGAATATGAAAATGATGTAACAGGTTCATGTATATTTTGATAAATGTTGCTTACCTGAATAATGAATTTTGTGCTACATGATATATTTAAAATGTTGATTTAAAATTTTGGATCCATTGGTAATTCCTTGGAAACCCTCAAGTGCACTTGTGATTAGTATATTTGCTGGAGGAATAAAGTTGGGGAGATATGTTATGTATGGTGCAATAAGGCAGGGCAGAGATATATGCTACATTTGATATGATATTGTTAAGCTGATTGGCTGTAGGAAATTATTCCTTGGATCCTAATGGTAATTGGATAAAATAGATATCATGAATATTTTATTATGTTTAGATTTAAGAAAATTTTAGAAAACTTACTAATTTTTCCCTCATGTTTATGTCATGATGGATGTATTCTCCACAGTAGCATTTTATTTGTTTTATTTACTTGATTTTCTTATTGAATTATTGTTTTTGAATGTATTTTGTGACTATGGCTCTTGAACAGGTAAGTAAGTCTTCACGGCAATGTATTTATATATATATATATATATATATACTTTCGAGCATGATTTTTAAATGAGATTTTTGGATGATCATGAAATTATTTACTCATTGAGTTTCAATGAAACTCACTTATTTTTTTCATATTTTTTAGAGTTCAGGATCCTTTTACTGCTCCTTTATCCTACAATGATACGGGATCGGCTCTTGATTTGAGCAAATCGTTCCTATGGAGATTAAAGGTATATGAATGGTGGAACGTCAATGACAGTTGATAGGATTGTATATGCATGTGTTATGTATAATTGTTGGATGCCTAGTAGGATGTAAACTGTATAGTCTGGGCCATTGTATATTATTATGATGTTATCCAGGTTGTGGTGGGCGAGTAGCCTTTGGTTTGTTGTATAAGCATTGTGGCCAGGTGTCCTGAAAACAGAGGAAACTCTGCTAGATTTTTATTAAAATTTAATATATAAATATTTCATTATAGATTGATGAAATAATGAGTTATTGGTATATTATTTGCATTGTAAGGCTTGTAGGGGGTTTCCTAATGGAAGGGGTTTCCTGATGATGACCTTCTATACCAGTCATGCTCTGTGGATTGGGGCATGACACTCTGTATTCTAAGCACTCTTCCTCCTCATCTTTTCACTCTTCATTTGCACAACTGGATTGTAATTTGAGTCCTAAAGAACTCTTCAAGTTGGTTGGATTTGGACCGAATCAAAATCCACTGTCAATAGAAACAATCACACAAACTAGTGGCAGGAACCGAGGAGTCACGAACTAAGCAAGTAGAAATATTTTGAACAACCTAAAAGATCATAGAGTGCAAGCAATGGACTATGGCTTCCAATCCATACCGCATTCAAGTTATAAGGCACAGCTCTCATGTGACCTAATCTCATGCTAGTTGAAGCGCATCCGTACGACCTACCTGGGCACCTAATCTCGTGCTACCTTAGATGCTCAAGCTTTCTGGTGCTCAAGCTCGTTACCAATGGAGGCACTTCAGTGCTCAAACTTGTTACCAGCCAAGGCACTCCGATGCTTAAATTTATTGGCAACCAAGAAGCGTTAATGCAACTGATTGGTTATTCAATGTGGCACATATCCTTTTAAGTCATGATTTACTACCTGAAGCCCATTTATGTAATTTGATTTATGATATCTGAGGTCGATTGACTTATTGGACATTCGTTTTATCTAACGTTTATCAAATTGTGGTTTGTAGGAACTCGTTCATGTTATTAGCTGTGACCCACTAAACGACCATTATGATCTGCTTGGAAAAGCAAGAATATTATGCAAAGTTTCATTAAAAACCTCAACAAGATGAATTTATATGAAGATTCGAGGGTACAAATCAAAGCAAGCCTAGAGCTAGCATATCCTAAGAGGAAGGGCTGAATTCCAACAAGTTGAAAGATTAGCGAGCAAGTCAAACAGCCCTAATTCTTCCTTATCCTCCTTCTAAGCTAAAAGCCTCTTCCCTAACTTGAATGCCCCCTAAGGTACTTAGAGAAAATCGAACGGTTAACTCACTTTGCAAGAAGGCCAAAGAACAAGGGGAAAGAGTTGCACTTTTTAGCATGACCAATAGGGAGGTTATAAAGAAATATAGCAAAACTTCCTGGGATCCTCAGAGAGGAATTGTCCATGGGAGCTTCCTGTAACAAAACTTCCCAGGATTCTCAGAGAGGGATTGTCGCAGCAGGCTATACACACCTCATAACACTCTACCAAAGATCCGACCCATCACAAAAATGGAGGGCTCAGCTAATGCATCCATTAGGTCTTCTTGTGGAAAAGGGAGAAAGTTTTTCACACCTTATATATACCAGTCTGGCCTCACCAACAAATCCAAAGGTTGTCCAACTGATCTTGATCAAACAGTTCAAGAAAAAGCAAGACTGTCATGCTAATGGCCATAAAATATACACATCAGAGGCATGGCCTGGTGCAGATAAAATAATAAGATTGAAGTCTGAAACGACAACATTGCAGACTGTAAGTGAACACTTTGACAATATTATAGACTGTAAGTGGAGACTTTGACAACACTGTAGACTGTTAGTGAAGACTTTGACAACACGACAGACTGTAAGCAAGAACTTGACAACATTGAGGACTTGGCCAACAAGCTATAACTCCCAATCCACAAAGCAAACTAAGAGTTGGGGGCTAATGTTATAGATATTTTTGGAGAAATGTAAAATAGGTTGGCAAAAGCCCAACAAGAGATAAGTCCAACCAGAAAAAAGCTCAGATTGTCCAAAAACTGAGATCGCTCGGCAAAGGCACCAAATCATCGGTCATGAACTTAGGATGCAAGACAAGGCCAAGGCAGAAGTCCCAATCGCTAAGGATAAGCTCCAGCTCGCTGGTCAGAGTGTGTCATACTAGCCATTTTCCAAAAGGCTCATCTTGGTTAAACCTAAGAATAGGACTAATCTGCATGGCCAACAAATCGTTCAATGCGAGGCCAGGTCACCAAACGAGTGACCTTAAGCATTGAGTACGGAACATCAAAGTCTAGTCAGCAGTCGGAGGCATATACTCCCAATCGATAGATCAGCCACCAACAAATCGATAGTGAATTGCCTAGCATTTATTGCCCGATACGGCAGAAAAGACAGTTTTACAATTTATCAAATTACCTTTGTAACCCCCTGCTTTTATAAATAGGAGGGAAAATTACTGTAAAAGGAAGAAAAAAAAATACATGCAGAAACTATCAAAATAGTTAGGGAACACTTGTATTATAACTCTGTTAAACACTACAGAGAAGATCTATACAACAACAAATACAATCATTATAGACGTAGGGGTCATACTAATTTTAATCGAATCACGATAAAAAACTTTTGGTGTCTTTAGTTCTTCCTCTTCCCCTTTGATCTCCTCCTTCGACTTATACATTCTCAATCTACAATTTGAATGTTTACTAAACTTTTCCTATTAACTGAATTTTACCATCAATACAAATTAATCTAATCTGTTTCAAATTGATTTTATCAAAGGTTTCAAAATGTTATCAATCTTGAAAATTAATTTGATCATTTTTTATTGATCAATGAATCTTCAAATCAATTTTCAATTTTTAAACAACTTTAGTGGTTTTTGATGAAAATTATCTAATAATTTTTCTTTCAGATTCCCTAACTTGCAGTTTTTTTTGTGGGGGCAAATAAGGTCAAGAGAGAAATACTACATTCACATCTCATTTCATTACATCATTAGAAGTTGTGGCGATTTACATTCAAAAGTGACTGCAGGTATATCATTTTTGTAATTTAAAATCATCCATTTTATGTGTCAAATATGGGCGAAGAGAATGGGCTTATCAGGAAAAACCCTTGCCTTCGTACTTCCCTTCATTGCGTATACAAGAAAATCAAATATAATCAAACATAACCCCCCGAAGATCCGTACCATATGAGTCGTGCAGTTCGAGTGTTAAAAGGTAAATCATATATACGCATAAACGACCACAAGACAGATATAATAAAAACCACGCAAGGAAATGCAGAATTAGGATTTGCTTCAGAAGAAAGCATGCCAATAAAGTGTATTAATGCCAACATTAGACGCAACAAAAGGTGCATATAGCAAAATTCAGAAATTAACTGATGAATCTTAATCCAAAAGCAAATAAGAAACCAAAAAATTAAACAGAACTATTAAGTCTATATATTCCATAACGATTTATGCAGTGGCTGCTTGTTGGGCAGCAATCCTTTTCCTAGCCTCCTCAATGATCGAAAGCTTGATACCCTTACCCTTGGGAAGAGATACCCACGGTTTGGTGCCCTTGCCAATAGTGAACACATTGCCCAACCGGGTTGCAAATTCATGGCCTGTGGCATCCTGAACATGAATTGTCTCAAAGCTTCCCTTATGCTTCTCCCTGTTCTTGATCACGCCAACACGTCCCCTGTTTCTTCCTCCAGTTACCATAACAACATTCCCCACATCGAATTTGATAAATTCAACAATCTTGTTGTTCTCCAGATCTAGCTTAATGGTGTCATTGGCCCTGATGAGAGGGTCAGGGTAGCGGATGGTGCGACCATCATAGGTGTTCAGGTATGGGATACCTTTCTGCCCAAACTGCACTGACCGGACCTTGCAGAGCTTAAACTGCAATATACACACCATATAAACAAAACCAGGCAAATCATAACCAAATATCAAAGTTCCCACCATAATTAAATAACAATAATACTTCTAAAATCACAGGTTCTTACTCAAAAATACACATAACTTGACTATGCAGAAACTCTGCTAAATAATTCATTTACTAGGTTCATTATCACAACCTCGAGCATTTTCATAGTCTAAAATTAAGACACAAGAACTTTAGCCAGTAAGACAATGCTTCCCTGCAGTTTGCTATTTTATGTAACAGTCACACACTACTTATTATTATTATTATTTTTTTTTGGGGGGGGGGGGGGGGGGGGGGGCTAAGTTACTAAAGTAGCAGAATATAATTACCTTTGCCTCATCATCCCTGATTGAGTGGAGACGGAATCGGCCCTTAGTGTCATATAGGAGACGGAAATTCTCATTTGTTTTAGGGATAGATACAACATCTGTAAACAGAAAGACTTGATTAAAAATTGTTTATAACTCCAGCCAAATTAATTGAGAGATAAAGCATTGGCAGAGATACATGAATCTAAAAAATGCTAGAAAGAAGCTTCTGAAACTTATTTCAGTTGCACTTAGTTCACAAATTTCTCATAGCACATTAGCCAGAAGACCAATTAATTCTCTATTCTCAGAGATAAAACTATATCATGTGTTTCTCCACCTATTAAAATTACTGAAAACCAGTTGATATCTAATTTCCACCAACAAGCTACATATACTAGGAAGGCCTCATGAATCACATAGAAAGCTTGCTGAACACTGGCCATGTCAGAGACTGTCATGCTTCTATAACATAAATTCATCATATAGGCAGGGCAACATGAACAGTATAATTTGATAAATGAAATGCAACATTCTTACCCATGAAACCAGCTGGATATGTCTTGTCTGTCCTGACTTTCCCATCAACCAGGACATGTCGCTGCATCAGAATAGCAATGACTTCTTGGTACGTCAGAGCATATTTCAAACGGTTCCTCAAGATGAGAATAAGTGGGAGGCATTCCCTAGATTTGTGTGGTCCAGATGAGGGCTTCGGTGCCTATACAAAAGAAAATTCAGATAAAATTCTGAGATAAGTCGCTAAACACAAACTCAATGGTATTTATAAATATGATTATTATTCTGAGGAATGAACTACAGGAACTTTGACTTACAAATGCACCACCCAATTTGTCAAGCATCCAATGCTTCGGGGCATTGAGCCTCTTCAAATGCTTCTTCAGTCCTCTAGCCTGTTACATTCATAAAACAAAGCTCAAAATGCACGGATTGAATAGAAGAGGCATTCAAACATCAAGAGTAAATGAAAACTGGGTAAAAATAGGTGAATTCCTATTTAATGAACAATGACGTTCATAAAATGGAAATTCTATAAACAATTCGAAAATAAGTTTAAACGTACTAGTAAAGTTTGTCTATTTATACATGATGCACAAGAGTAAAGCAACAACAGAATGCACACAATAGCTTAGACCACTACACCAAATATCCTTTTTTGAAGAGCCACTGTCTGAAATCAATGAATCTCATATGAAAACTATCCGACAAGTAACATATTTTGAACTATGGGTTTAAGTTTCAGTACTTGCACATAGACATCGCAAAGCAGCAAACATTGAAGATGACTAAACAAAAAAAGCCATATGAAGTAGCTGGAAATTGATATTTTGAGGATCAAATATGCATTTGGCCGACGAGAAACTTTGAAAGGAGATTGAAAGGTGGCAGGAGTATACGAACCATGTCAGATGCGTGAGCTCTGAGATCTCAGGGAAGCAAACTAGCTAGTCCTCCGCCACAGCTCCAGCGCTCTTAAGCAGGAAAGGAGTTGCCTCTTTTAATGCTTGCGCTTCATAAACCCTAATGGGGGAAAGCAGGCCTGCTGGGTCATGCCCATCTCCCTTAATGACCCATCCTATGATGGCCCAAATGCTAGTTTAATGGCCCTATGATCTCATAACACTATAATATGACCAAAAAAAGGACCTTAAAATACTATCTGCTTGGATGCTATCAATTTTCAGTTCCATCAGGAAAAAAGCCAAACAAAAATGATTAAATACATTTTATCATTTTATTTATTTAACCAATTATGTTCTATAATTTGTTTTATAAATTAAGTACATTTCTCTTTAATTTTAATTGTATCTTAGCAAATGCATACACTGTGTATATATATGTTTGTGATTTTACTTTTTTTTTACACATGAATTTCACCAAATTTAATTGTAATATCTCATCCATTTAAATTAGGGAGTCAATTTAATGATTTTTAAAATTTAAATTTAAATTCATTGTTTGTGTAAATCAATTTTATACTATTATGTCACCCATTCATGTATTACTACATTATAAAAAATTTGTTAGAATTTTTTGATTATAAATAAATATTTTTAATTATTATTACTTTTTTTAATCACGTGTTATCTTCTTATTAATTGATAATATAAAAAAAATTTACAACCATAATCATTTTTTATGTTTTTTTTTTAAAAAAAACGTGCACAGACTCATAGATCATTGACTTCTTATTTGAAAACTACAAAATAAACTATTTTTTAATTATATTATATAATAAAATGTAAGAGTTTAAATTTGATTAATCATCCATATAAATTTTTTTAATTATTAATAAATAGAAAAATAATATGTGATTAAAAAAATTAAAAACAACTAGAAATTTTTACTTACTATAAGATAACTGTTAATGTGTAAATTTGGTTAACCCAAGTACAGAACCATAAACTACAAATTAAGAATGTAAAGGGGGAGAGAGAGAGAGGGAGAGAGGAAGAATAGGGAGACACCAGGAGTTTTAAACGTGGCTCGGCCTAATGCAATGCCTACATCCTCAATTATTTATTTTTTAGTATTTTTGCTAAGTGTTTTGTATTTGTTTGTTATCTGATCTTCCTCATGTATAATGATTTTAACCCCTATTTATAATTGCTGGGGAGTTCAATCTTAATGTAGTTCAAAAAAGAAAAAGAATTTAGAATCGACTTTTGCTTCACAAATTTTCATGAATATATGCAATTAATTAATCATACAAGTTGATTCTTGCAAGTTGATTCTCGCAAGTTAATCCCTGCTCGGGTTTAACCACAGTGAGGGTGCTTTGATCTGCGGGCTAGACCTTATCTTTAATGACCTAAGGTTGTTGCTTTAACCTTTGTTGATTGGTGATCTAAGTTTACATTTGGTGACTTGATGCCTTGTTTCAGAGACCTTAATCCTGATTGAGTTGGGCCTTTATTAGCTGGGCTTGTTCATTGAGCTTTTACTAGTCCATTTGTATGGTCAAAAAATATCCACAATATTAGCCCCCCAGCTCTCAATATGATCTGTAGACTAGAAGCTGTAATTTGCTAGTAAAACCTGATAACAGCGATCTGTCATACTATCATTTAGACTTTTGTTCTATCGTTTTATCTATGCCAACCCATACCATTATTATCGCATTTAATGTGCGCATGTTCCTATAACTATCAGTGTGGTGATGACTGAGCCTTATTATTTGTTGGACCATTAGATCGAGGGCAGTTAATCAATCTCCAAATCCAACGGTGAAGCTATTCAAGCTATATAAGGTGAGAAAAACCATTTTCCCTCTTACTTGTTACTTTTGAAAACTGACGCTTTACCTCTTACTTGTTTCTCAAGCTCACAAATAGTTACCACCGTTCTTCGTTTTCTTGCTTCATCAAGTTTGCCATTGAATATTATGGATTTAGATTGCTAGAGACCAGTTTTATTTATCATTCTCTTCTCAGAACTCATTTCATTCCTTTGATACAGTAAGCTTTCTTAGACTTTAAGCTTTTGCTTTTCCATGAATGCTTTGCTCTGTGGGTTTCTGGTATTTTATTGCTTGGTTCAGTGGTGTGTGCTTGTTAGTTGCTAGAAATTTTACCTGTTGATTTTAGGGCCATAAATTATTGGATTCAGCTTTCTGTTTCTCAGGGTTTAATGACCTAATAGGCTCATTGGTCGAGCCTCCCATGTTTCAATGGTTTGGGTTTTAGGCATGGCGATCCGAGGCATGTTTGGCCTACTGTATAGGAAACTTTTTGTTGGTCTTAGCTTTTAGGTATGGTCTGCTTACAGTGACCTAACCATTTCTTCTTCTTGTGTAGATGTCTGTAGCTCATCTCATAAACACTGTGATCACCAGGTAAGGAGTGCTAATGAGTTTGACTCTCTAGCTTGGAATGAGGAGCTGGTGCGCACTATAGATAAAGTGGCCTCTAGGAGTGGCAAGGTCGCTAAAAAGTTATTTCCTTATCCTGACCCCATTAAGGGCCAGCAGGTCACTAGGAGTCAGAGGTCTCCTGATCATATGGTGTTTAATCACAATTCTTCGACCACCGAGCTCGATGAACTTAGAAGGATAGTTGAAACATACTGTTTCCCTAAGAGCTGCCTATCATGGCACCCTTACCTGATGACCATGCAGCTTATCCTCCTCTAGGATTTATTGCTATCAGCACTTATCACCTCAATGTTGGGCTTAGGTACCCAGTTTATCCTTATATTGTTAACTTGTTGATTAAATTGAAGCTTTGCCTTTTCCAGCTTAGACTAAATTCTTACTCCCAACTCATCTCGCTTGCACTTGTTTACCTTAGAAATAATCTCCCACCAACTTCTACAAGGGTCCTTTGCTATCTTTATGGCATTAAGAGCATAGGTCAGTGGGATAGGATTTACTATCTTTCAGCTTGACAGACCGAGTACAAGAGAATTTTGTTACAAGGTGATGCTAAAGGCAAGTCTAATGTGGGGAACTACAAAACCCACTGGTTTTACATTTCTTGCCCATCTTTGCATCATCTTCACAATTTTGGTTTCATCCTTACTCCTGGTAAGCGAGTTAAAGACGTGCAAGCTTGCTTGAGTTCATATTTCATTCTTGGTTTGACATTCTATTTTATTTTACAGATGGAGCTGGCAAAGAGAAACCAACATTAGGGGCTAAAGAGGTTAAAGTGCTAAGCCAATTTACAATTGTGGATGACCTAAAAAATAACCTCAAATTTGATGAGAATCTCTTGTATTCCCATAAGCTTGCTTCAGCTTTAAACATTGAGCTTACCAGAAACATTAGAGCTCGTCAAATTAAGGAGGCTAGCCCAATGAACTTCCAAGGATATGAAGATATGGTGAGGCTGATCCTTTATATGGCACCAATGCCTACTCGATCTATTGACCCTAATTCTGCTGCGACCTTTTTGGTTCCTGTTGCTACTACAAGTGAATTTTCTTTTCTGGCCATGGCACTAATGACCTTGTAGGTGCTAGTTCTCACCTCACAGCCTAAGGTGGTCGAAGACCCATCCCCATCCAAGCTCCCTGCTAAAAAATAGAAGGTGGATAAGGGGAAGAAAGTTATTGTTTCAGAGCAAGTGACATTTGAGATCGAGAATAAAGAGTGACTTGATAGCCTTGGTCTAAAAATAGCAGAGTATTTTGACTTCCTTTGGGAGAATATGGACCAGATCCTAGGGACTCGCACCAAGGCATTAGAGTCAAAGATGTTTGGTAAGGGCTTAATGGGCTATATAGCTCGTCATGGTCTACTGGTAAGTTAAGTCCTTTCATTTTAGTTCTTTTGCCTTTTTGTTAGCTAACTTAATCATTTGATTTCACAAGTGTGTTGGGGGCAATAAAGCTGAAAGATGAGCTCTTAGCTTAGGAGGAGGACAAGAAGAAGCTTAAAGGCAACCTGGCTACCATAACCATTGAGGCGTTAGAGCTGAAAGACAAAATGCAAGTACTTGAGACTTAACTAAGAGACGTTGAGGTCGCTAAGAAGGAAGCTAAGGAAGCTCTGTCTTACAAAGTGCCAAACTGTGAAGCCATCATGTCTAGTCTTACCTTAAATCTTAATGAGGCAGTTGATGAGTTATTAAGAGCAAAGGCTGAGCTAGATGTGATGATGCAAGGAGCTAAGGCTGCTAGGATAGAGAATAAGTGGCCATGAACGAGCTTGCTCTGACAAAAGAAGAAATCACTTTAGCTAAGGCAAAGACCGCTATATTGGTCGTGAAAGTGGAAGAAGATACTATCATAAGATTCTTGTACACCTTATGACAAAAGCACCCAGAGATGGACTTCTCTTTTTTTAGTGGGGACATTCTGATAATAAAATATTTCACTTATTTATTTTTCCTTAGCATTTTAAGGTCCAAAATTAGCTTACTTCAGCTATGTTAGCATGTATTTATGACTTTGTGTCAATTGGTTCATTAGAAGAAATTCTGTTGTTTTTGACCATTTTGAACAGTTTCTATAATCTGCTAATAACTCGAGCTACACTTATCAAATTAATGTGATTCTTATCTTGTAGGACAGATAAGACATAGCCCTACAACTTTCATGAAGACTTCCAAGGCTGAATCATGCAATTGGATATGTGAAATTATAGTTAAAGTTAAGACTAGAATACTGTCTCGGGTAGCCTGACCTTTGTGCACTAATCAGACCATAACTAGAGTTATAGAGGTCCAATTAAGGTCAAACTAAGCTCA
>JANHAO010001535.1:0-32412 GCA_026873985.1 Saraca asoca
ATTTATGTTTCTAAATTTCTTTTGTTATGTTATGCTTCATTTAAAAGGATAATAAAACCAAAAAAGGGAAGAAAAATAAAAAAGAAAATGAGACTAGCTGACCCTTAGCCTAAATCAACAAAAATGGAGGAAAGGAAGTTAATAGTGATAATTTGTATGAAGTTAATAATATTGTTTTTTTAATATAATAAATATTGCTATGATAAAACCATTTTTATTATTCACTAGTCATGGAAATTAAACCACATATAATAGCTCCTAATCCAAACTGTAAGGTGTGCAATATAGTTTTAAATTGTAGTCTATGATTGTAATTTTATTTCACAATAGCTATATTTTTAAGTATTTATTTTCAGTTTTGCAAATTATAGTATAATCATAATTGTAATTATACCTACAGTTTAGAATTATGATATATAGTATTTGTTAAGGGTAAAATTCGGTATCGCGAGATGGGCTGACAAAGGCCTAGCAAGAGTTAAGTTTAGTATAGGAAGCTTAGCTCGTCAGGCCACAAGATTGCCAAGGGAAAAGGTCAGCTCGCTATAAAGTAGCACTTAGCTTGCCAACAACCTGAGCTCATGACATGTTTGGGCTTGACCTTGTAAGATAGCATTGAGCCCTAGCTTGCACAATCCAGCGGCTCACACCAGCTGCCGTTGCTACTCAACCCCCAAGTCGAGACCCTCGATTGACGAGGTGAGGTACCCTGTTCTGCATGAAGCTCGCAAAGGTCGAGCACATACTGGAATCCACTTGGACAACTTGCATTGCCACTCTATAAAATACAGCTATCGAGGCCCCACTAGTAGAAAGCTATCTGTAGAAACCATTTTGCGTAGTTTAAATAGTCTTGTACATTTAATGTCTATCTTTTACATTTATTACTTGATGCAACAGATGTATGATTTATTATATTACACATGTATCCCTCTCCCTCACTATAAATAGAGCAAGAAGCCATTGTATCAGGGAAGGCCAAAAGCCAAATAGAAACTTTGTAAAAATATCTTCAAATCAATAAAAATAATACCATGGATATAGAGACTGATCCCATTCGATTTTGGCTTAACCACGTTAAACCTTTGTGCTCATAGCTCTACTTCCCTCTCCTTTAGACCATTCTATACCTTTCTCCGTTTAACCATTGTGTAAAGTTACAATGGCTAAAGGAAGAGCCACCAAAACTTTGAATGCTTCCGTTCATCCATCGAAAGGTCATGTATCTATAACAGACTTTTCGACTGCTCCCGTCATAGGCACCATGGCTGACCAACCCTCTCTTGGCACTCATCGATCCATTGCTACTGTCAACAACATTGACAAAACTCAAACTTGGCATCAATGCTAGGAAAGACTGGAGAATATGATGGGAGAGTTAACTAAGGCCGTTACAGTGTAGCCCAAGGTCAAGCTCAAGGGATGCAGAGGTAGGTCGAAGTCGTTACACTTGGAAACGTTCACTAATAGCAACAAGCTGGATGCTCAAGTAGAAATAGTCAGGAGGGGAACTTCTAGTCACTGTACTTGTGACCAGGAGCATAAGCAGCCTCATATATGGGACTTGCTTGTGGAAGAACTATTTCAAAAAATGAACCAATTTGAAGAATATCTTTGCGCTCCAAATCATCAAGCTCACTATGAAGGGAGGTCGCCATTCACTGAAGAGATTAAAACACAACCCCTTCCTCCTAAGCTCGAAGTCCCTTCAATTCCATCTTATGATGGGGATAGTGATCCCTATGACCATCTAAGCATATTTAATGTCCAAATGGATCTCCAGACAGCCGATCCATGGTGAAATGCCATGTTTTCCCAATAACACAGGAAGGCTTGCCTCTAACATGATTCAAAAACCTCCCAGCTTGCAATATTACTAATTGGGAAGAGTGTCAAACAAGATTCATTGATCAGTACCAAGCACTAAAAAGGTAACTCACTCCACCTTGCCACCTCGCTATAATCTTCCAATGGAAAGATGAGTCATTGAAGGACTACATCACTCAATTCAGGCACAAGGTCAATAATATAGATAATTTTTTGGAGGAAACTATTTTGGCAACGATCTCTATATGACTCCACAAGGAAGAAAAGCTGTATAAGAGCATGTTCAAGTCTCTAGTGAAAGATCTTGGGGATTTTTATGAATGAACTATGAAGCAAGTCAGGTGGGATGAAACCTTCGGCACGAAGAAGCCCGAGGTGAACAACTCTGATCAAGGTAGGAAAAGGAGTAGTCATGCAAATGGAAAGGGTGGCCTTAATTTTCTGCTTGTTAAGAGGATCAGAGATGAGCGACCTCAATACCAAGAACGTTATGAAAGCTACAGCATCTTGTCTGACACTCAGGATAGGATATTCCTAGCAGAATGAGACAGAGAAGACTTTGGGAGGACTCTACCCTTAACCACTCCTACCAAATTCAGAAGCAATAGAAACAAGTTCTGCACATATCATAATGATGCCAGGCATAATACCTTAGATTGTTAGGCACTAAAGGATGAGATAGAGGATCTTATCAGAAGAGGCCGCTTGGAAGAGTATGTGGTATGGCCTGCAGGGCAACAACCTCAGTTTCCCTAGTGAGATCCTAACCAAGAGCTAGGGGCATCAGTTCAGATTATATATTGATGATGTAATGTAATTCAGAAACTAATAAAATGTCTCAAGTATTTCTGTTAGTCAATTTTCAATGTTGGAAGAAAGTTATTCTATACTGATGAAGTCAAACTCTAATCCTTCTTCCAGCATAGTTATGAGCTCACTAAGATGTGAAGGTACTATTAAACACTCATGCCAGCATAGCTACACGCTCGTTAAGGTGTAGAGACACTATTAAACACTTATGCTGAAACAACTGCGTGCTTGCTGAGGTGTGGAGGCATTGTTATACACTTAGCCAATGTAACTACATGCTTGTTAAGGTGCAGAGGCACTATTAAACAATTTGCCAACGCAGTTGCATGCTCGGTGAGGTACAGAGGCACTATTAAACGCTCGCGCTAGTGCAACTATGAGCCCGCTGAGTTGTAGAGGCATTATTAAACACTCAAATCTAGCAATGAGCTTTGAGCTCACAGATACTCGAAGGCGCAAAAATAAATTTGTTGTAGCTCTCATGTAATTAAACACTGGCAGCTCACATGTGACTTTCAACCAGGCACAACTTTCATGCGACCCACTCAAGTAGTTCAGTATCAAGGTAATTAGATGCCAAGATTCATAGTTAATTAAAGATGCAGTTGATTGGTCAGATAAGCATTTCATTAATTTGCAAGAATGCATGCTTCAATCAATGATAAATAGAGCATTCAATACAACGCTCAAGTCTTACAAAGAAAGCTCATTCAATGGGGCAAATATTACATCAGAAGACTTGAAGTATAAGATCAAAGTATTAAGCCTAGAATGATTGCTTCCACAAGAAGGAAGAAAGCTAACTATTAGGAAACAAACTCCCACTAGTAGGAAGACCGATGAGCATGACTGCTCCTGCTTATAGCCCTTTATAGCTGGCAGCTTCTTTCATATCCAAAGCAATCCAAAAAGCGTTAGGAGTCTAGCTGGCAAGGCTGAATCTCACGGCGAGATCATGAAGAAGTAATTCAAGGTCTATGTAAGATCTTTCAGAGTCTTTAAAGAAGAATCACCTAAAAATGCTTCTTATGCAGTAAACCACATGCTTCCCGCTAGACAAGTAAAAAATTAGAGGAATAAAGGACTTAGTTGAAGTACCCATCAAGCTATTCTGACCAGAAGTGGAAGGCCTCCATGCTTTATATAAGCGAGCTTGATTCCTAGAAGAACTTGAAAGCTATTTGGGTGTTTTCCATCGGACGGTTTGGTGGAGATAATATTGCCACACTAACAACCAAGGATAATGTACAGAAAGGGGTATGGCCTAAGGAAGATGAACTGAGTGAATTGAAGTCTGAACTGACAATACATCAAAACAAGTACTTTGACTGCACGATAAACCAAGGGAAAATTGCTAGAAAGTTCTAACTCTTAGTCTGCAAAGTGAACTCAGAGATGGGGGGCTAGTGTTATAGTTAAAATTCGGTATCGTGAGATGGGCTGGCAAAGGCCCAATAGGAGCTAAGTTCAATATAGGAAGCTCAGCTCATTAGGCCACAAGATCACCAAGGGAAAAGGCCAGCTTGCTATGAAGTAGAACTTAGCTCACCAACTGCCCGAGCTCACAACCTATTTGGGCTTGACCTTGCAAGATAGCATTGAGCCCTAGCTTGCACAACCTAGCAGCTCGCACCAACTGGGCATTGCTACTCAGCCTCTGAGTCGAGACCCCCAATCGGAGAGGTGAGGCATCCTGTTCCCTATGATGCTTACAAAGGCCGAGCGCGTACCACTTGGACAACTTGCACCGCCACTCTATAAAATATAACTATCAAGCCCCACTAGTAGAAAGCAATCTACAAAAACCATTTCGCAATAGTTATTGTCTTGTACATTTAATGTCTATCTTTTACATTTATTACTTGATGTAATAGATGTATGATTTATTATATTACATATATATCCCTCTCCCCCATTATAAGTAGAGCAAGAAGCCATTGTATCGGGGGAGGCCTAAAGCCAAATAGAAACTTAGTAAAAATATCTTCAAATCAATTAAAATAATATCGTGGACATAGGGATCAGTGCCATTTAATTTTGGTTGATCCACATTAAACCATCGTGATTATAGCTCTCCTTCCCTCTCCCTCAGACCATTCTGTATGTTCCTCTCCATCTATACAATTGGATATTAGCTTGGGTCCCGAAAGAACCCCTCTCATCGATCAGATTTTACGGAACTGAAATCCACCATCAATAGTATCTCCATTGGAGATGGCAAATATAACAAATTACAAATTCATTAGCCCATGTGTCTTGCTAAATTTTGGCAATACAAACAAATTTCAAAGACCATTGCAATAAAAACCTAGGAGTTCTATGTTTCAACAATTTCATCTAAAACTCTAGCATATAATGCTGTTCCTTTCCCACTTATCTTCAATAAATGTAATATTTTTGAATTATATGTGTGAATGACCTGGTGCAATTGTTGAAATCGTGTGTTGGTGTATAGCTAACTTCACAATGAAACTATACAATTAATTAATTTTTTAAATCACATCTTAATTAATTAATTAATTAATATGTTCCCTCCCTCTTTTTTACTAACAATTTTTCATGTGATGAAGTTCAACTTATTTCCTTAGTCAAAGGACATACCAAGAACATGATCTGTTGAATAATTTAATCAAAGTGCTTTTATAAATATTGCATTCAACTCAAAAACAAAAACAAAACAACCACTATGTAGAGTTGAATAATATAACATTAATCCCATCAAAAGCAGGAACCGAAACAAAAATAACACAAAGAAGCCAACAAAAGAAGAAAACTACCATATAGAAAGCACTTTGAAATATCAAATTGAAGGCAGAATCACACTATAAAACAAGGTCTCAATGTATCACTTGTTTCAAGCTAAAATTCACAAAATTAAATAACAGTTTCTGCACTTTGTATTATCATATCACCTTGCTTGTTATTCTTTAGTACAATAACTTTAGTGTCTGGTTGGCCTAGCAAGCTGCTTATACATCGTGCTTTCACCATCCCAAGCCTTATCCTCTTCTTTGTTATCATAACCAACAGTTTTTTTTTCCAACTTTATCTTCACTAATAACTGTTAGAAAAATTAAAAGCAAGACATGGCCAATGTAGATGTTAGACTATTTTAGCATGGAAATATGAGAATTTCACTATTCGAAGAAGATATTATCCCTATTTTTGATGAGAATGCCGATAGATTTCTAGCAATTCTTCTTGAGGATTCAATTGGCCACTTGAAATCCTAAATCGGCAAACAATAGGATTTCCCTCAATTGGATTCTACATAGGCTTGTATGTATGGTAAATGAAAGGGGAGAACAAAGATAATAGCAATAGCTTTGGTGCAAAAGGATGATGGAATTCCTTTTTTTTTTTGGATGATTATAAATTGAAATCTTTTAATATATATATAGAAGATGATGAAGTGTGCATGAAGGGTCACAACTTTTCATAACTCCCTTCATGAAAAGAGATGAACATTCATAAAAAATGACATGTTCTCAATTTACATATATATATATATATAGATATATATTAAGAGTTGCAGCCTTTCAAAAATATCACTATCTATTCCAACAATCCTCCCTTAGATGGCGATGTTTCCAATACCACAATATGTGACAACAATGTTTATGCAAGATGTTGTCACTAGGATTAGGCCATTAATTAGTAGAAATATGTTAGGCTTCTAATAAATATTGATGGTACACAGAGCTTAAACCATGAATTAGTGTGTTAGAAATGGACATATCCTACACATATGGTGTCCTACCTATAAAAACCAATGTACTCAGATATCAAGTACTCAAATGGCCAAGTACTCAATCCTAATCCATGAGTTTTTGGAGGAGTTGATCCCAAACTTCTTGCTAGGAGTGGCAACACTCCATATGCTCACATAGATAAGACTCTATATGCACCCTGCTATATAGATGCCATAGTGCCAGATGACAAATTGAGTCTCATTGAAAACAATACACTCATCCTCCTTGGTCATAGTGGACATGTACTAGATTTTGTCAGAAAATAGAAGTATGAAACCTCCTTTAGTGCAAAATCCATCACAAGTAGCAACTTGTTCATCCTATTAAACCTTGAAAATAGAATTTTTATCTACCCAATGTTGGATTCCCATTGCTAGTGGCTTGTATAAAAAGTTTGCAATCCCATTTTGATCGATGTCCTTGCCATCATTCCCTTTGGCAATCCCTTTGTAAAAGGATTAATCAAGTTTGCACTAGATCTTACAAACTTCATGGTGAAAATTCCATCAAGATCAAACTCTGAACATTATAATGCTTTGGGCTTATTATTCTAGACCTTCCATTTAACATACAACTATAGGCCGTAGACAATGTATTTCTTAAGCATTTTCCTAACATAATGGGATTAACTCAATGCAAACCCATTTGCATGCCTCTTCACCTTGATACCAAGAATGGTATTGGCTTCACCCAAGTCTCTCATCTTGAAACTAGAAAACAAGAACTTCTTAGTCTTGTTAACCCCACTCAAGTTTGCACCAAAAAATGATATATCATCTACATACATGCATATGATAACTCCATATCTTTAGTGAATTTTGTGTATATGCATATATTAGTAGTATTATTCTGGAAACCATGAGACAAAATAATAGTGTCAAATTTCTCATGCCATTGCTTTGGTACTTCCTTCAGCCATACAATGACTTCAATAGTCAACAAACTTTCTTCTCTTTCCCCAAAAGCACAAAACCTTCTAATTGCTTTATATAAACCTTTTCATCCAAGTTCATATTAATGAATGCTATCTTAACATCTATTTGATGCAAGCCCATAAATGGATGCTAAGTCAGGTATGTTGGAAAAAATATACCAAAAGCATCAAGTATACATAAAAAAATTTTAAAATTTTCACTAACCTGGATCATGTTGTTTGCAAATTAATTCATAAGATTTTGTTTAATTTAAAAGTAATGATTTGAATTATACCTTATTGAGAGTTGTTCTTAGAATCCCTAATCTTTAAATTCAAATTTGATCTCCAAGCAATTCCATGAAATCTCCAACAAGTTATTTTTAGCTGACTCCTTTAGATTTGATCTCCAATACCAATAGTGATGCATGTGAAAAAATTAGATTCAAAGTCTCCATCAATGTTTTACAATAGGCAAAGTAAGAAAATAAACTCTTTAACTTAAGAGGTGTTAGCTCTCCAAAGAATCACAAATTCATTTAGTTAGGGTTAGTGTTTGAATGCAAAGAGGAAAAGAGGAGAGGGATCATAGATTGAGAGAGATTTGGGCACATAACACATGTGCTAGAGTTAGCATATGTTTTGTTGCAAAAGGTTGGCATCTCTCTTCTTTAAATAGAAGAGATTAAAGCACAAGCAATAGTGGGGAGCAATCATGAGTAGTGCACAAGTTAGGATTTCCCTTGCTTATGTTGTTAACTTCACCAAGTGGTTAGCTACAAGGCTAGCATTAATACTCTAGGCTTGTGTGATGCCTTCTTAGCCTAAGGAGTCCATACTCCTTGCTTGGCCCATAATGAGTCCAAACTCAATAGCCTTCATGTGCCCTCCTTTTGTGTCAAATAAGCTCAAACTATGAATCCAAACTCATAAGCTCTCTAACGCAATCATCAATTCTTAAATTTTTTCAATTCATTTATTAAGACAACTTTCCAAGTGATGAACCATTCCTCTACTTATGATCTTCTCCATAGTTAATACAAATTTCCTACAACCTTCAAATATTAACATAAAAAATTTACTACTTTTTAATAATTATAATCTTTATTAGAATTATTAAATCATTGATTAATTAATGCCTTTAATCATATTAGAATGCTTAATTAATTATTTCTAATTTCCAAGATGTTTACTAACTTAACACTTGAATTCTAAACATTTTGCATTCTAACCTTTTCTTTGACCTTAGATCAAAGCGATTCTACTGTGTGTAACCCATTAGGTTTCCATGCATGTCGGCAATAAAATTCTTTACAAGATTCTGCATGTTTAGTTGAATTGAAACATTTTTAATTCAAAAATAATTTTCCTAAATTGTTCAAATATGTTCATAGATCATAATTGGCTTCTAGTAAAGCATCATGCTCACCCAAATGCCAGGAATAGATTTATGGAAATCAAAACTTTTTGTGATAAAGAATTAATCTCTAATTCAATCCCTTCATCTCTTAAGATTCAAATTGGACTAAAGGTATAGTTAAAGTGTTAACCCTATGAACATCCAATCTAAGGTTTATGTTTAACCCATGTGATATCTCATAATCATTCATACATAAAACCACTTTTATGTATCATTAATGGATTATACATAAAACTCCTTTTATGGATCAATCAATACCCACATGCCTTTCCCATATATCAGCATATCTATAGTATATGAGATCATTGTATTCTTCTAGAAGAATGTAAAATGACATATGCTAGGCTTCTCATGAATCATTGATATCTTGTTTTCTAAATAATTCAACAACTAGAGATATTTAGAAATATAACTATATATAAAAATTATCTCATAATTACAATCAAAATTGTAATTAATTTATATACAATTATATTTTAAGTATTTTATTTAATATAGTATACATATATCAAAACATATATATATGTATATTGAAACTAAATTGATAAAGAAGTCAAGATATCATATTTACCAAATATGATAAGATATATAGCTTCTTTGCCATTACTATTAGTCTAAAGATTCCCTAGAGACAATTATTGTAGTGGTATAGATACTATATATCTTAGCATATTTAATAAAATATGATATTTTGACCTCTTTAGCAATTTAGTCTTAAATACATATATGTTTTATATATGTATACTGTCTTAGATGAAAGCCTTGAAGTTATAATTGTGTACAAATATATTACAATGGAGAATGTAATTTTGAGATAATTTGTACATATAATTATAATTTCTAAATATTTTTAGTTATAGAATAATTGAGAAAATAGCGTACCAATTATTCATAAGTACATCAGCATATGTTATATCACACTATTTAGAAGAATGTAGTGATACCACACAGCGTTTGATATAGAGATATCTAGATAAATATAAGGGTATATGTTACAAAATATATGAATGGATTGACCCTCCTTGAGAAACCATATGTATTGTTACCATGTGTCAATGGACTTCTTATATGAAAAGTGGTGTAAATGATTCATAAACTTGAGATCAACATAATACCTTGTATATGGAGTCATGTAATTTAATTTTATTCTAGGCTTGCACTCTTGAATCGGTAGATATGAATAACTTTGGGTATACCATGAAATACATGAAGGTAGTGATTGATTAAAAAGGAATTTGTCTTCCTTGGTAACAAAGGAGAGATATTCTAAAGATGTTTTGACATTTATGCTATAATCAAAATCATAGTCCTATATATTGATTGATACATAAAGGAGTTTTATGTATAATCAATTAATGATACATAAATGTAGTTTTATGTATGAATGATTGTGAGATAGTACATGGTCAAACATACATCCTAGATTGGATGTTCACAGGGTTCACACTTCAACCATACCCTAAATCTAATTTGAATATCAAGAGATGAGGAAATTGAATTTCACACTAAAACCTTGCCATGAAAGGTTTGATTTCCAAATAATCTACTCCTGGCATTTAGATGGTTATAATGCTTTGCTAGAAACCAACTATGATCTATGAATTTGATTGAACCATGTGGAGAAATCATGTTTCAATTAAAGTAGTTTTAATTCAATTGAGTTTGCAGAAACTTGTAAAAGAACTCATTGCCAAAATTCATGGAAGCTTAATGAGTCACATACAATAGAATCACTTTGATTCAAAGTTAAAGGAAAGTTAGAATACAAAAGGTTATGAATTTAAGAGTTGAATTGGATGAACATGATGGAAATTTGAAATGATTTATTAAGTGTTTTAATGCTATTAAAAGTGTTAGTTGATCAAAGATTTAATAATTTGAATATAGATTATAATTATTAAATAGAAATAAATTTTTATAGTTGATATTTAAATGTTAGAGAATATTTATATTAATAATGAAGAAGATCTAGAATAAAGGAATGGTTCCTTACTTAGATATTATTTTAAGTTAATTAAAATAATTAGAGGGTGATTACAAAAAAAAAAAAGTTTATAAGCATGTACTCATAAGAAAGTGCTTGGGCTTATTGGACATATAGGAGGAAGTATTAGGTTATGGAGTGTGGACTCATTGGGCCTAAAGGGTTGTATTAGCCATGTAGGCCACCCACCTTGAGTGGATAACCCAAGCAAGGGGCAATCCTAGCTTGTGTGCCACTCATGAAGCTTCTTCACTCTTATTTTACTCCCAATGCTCTTAATTAATGAGAGGAGAATGTAAACTGAATATACACAAAGAGTTTTCTGCCCTAAGACATGTGTTATGGAGCAACTCTCTCTTTGTGATCTCATTCATCTCTTATTAGCATTAAAACACTCAATCCTACCTTAGTGAATTGTGATTCCTTGGAGGGCTAGCACCTCTTAAGTTGACTGGTTAAATTTCCCATTGTACAAGTTACATGAAGTTCATAGAAGCTTTAAATCAATTTGGTTCATGTAAATTATCATTAATGTTAGAGATTAATTCGATGGAGTTGCTCATGGGGCTTATTTGTCGAAATACTTGGAGATGGAACTCAATTTTAGAGATTGAGGATTCTAAGAAAAACTCTTGAGAATGTATAATCTAAATTATTGTTTTTACCTTGCTTTTGAATTAATATGCAA
This sequence comes from Saraca asoca, assembly GCA_026873985.1. Classification (NCBI taxonomy): domain Eukaryota; kingdom Viridiplantae; phylum Streptophyta; class Magnoliopsida; order Fabales; family Fabaceae; genus Saraca; species Saraca asoca. The sequence continues at coordinate 11,395 of JANHAO010001535.1, forward strand.
ACAACATGATTCAGGTTTGGAAAAAAATTTCAAATTTTTGTTATGCATACTTGATGCTAATGATCAACATATATGTTATGCTTACATCTATTTTTCCCAACAATCCTATTAGAGCCCATGTTTCTTGTTAATCCATAATTAAGGATTTAATTATTATGGTAATAATAGAGATTATATGAATATTGTTACTTGATTCCATCATATCAAAAATTTTTATTCAAGTAATAAAATGTTTTGTAGTGAAGATTTTTTGCTTTTTTTGCAAAAAGTTTTTCACAAACCAATTTGATTGGATTTACACTTTTGAATGAAAAATACATTGGAAAAGGACTGACTAACTAGCTAATCAAGCAAGTAGTTGTGCAACCAACTAGTTGGTCGTGTATGGTGCTTTACCAAGTTGCAAGCAAGTGGAACTAGCCAACCATGATTAGAGGTTGGATGAATTTTTTGGCCTCCACACATGGTGATTTCGACCACCATGATTGATTGTTATGATAATGGATCAGCCTTATGATTTAAGCACACAAAAATAATTTAGGAAATTAATTGCAAAATCATAACCAATTTCGAAAAACCTACCTAATTTGTGTTTATGTGATTATGGAAACTTTCATTAACTTTAAAAAAATTTGAATATTATTGCAAATTGATTGAAAATAATTTTAGAAGCTTTCCTTTTATTTTAATAATCAATACTAATTGATTGCAAGTAATTTTGGAAGTTTTCCTTTAATTATTTAATTGGTACCAAAGTTTTGGAAAGTTACATGGAATTTATTAATTGATTCATTATAGATTGATTGTGATGTTTGATGGTGGAATCAAATTACTCAAGTTGTTTGAAGTAAATGTTGATCAAATAGCTTAAGACATGCATAATCATAATTTAAATCAAATAATTAATGTTCTATGTTTTCTTGTCTTATATTCCTCATATGTACTTCAATGCACTGAAAAATGATTATGGACCAAGGTCTTTAATGAATATAATATATATTTTATTTTTGGGCATGTGTATTAAATAAGGCCTACTTGTGATGCCTTGGTCCTGCTTTTGAATGTAAAATTCTCTTCTCATCTTACTCCCTTTGAATGAAACTTAAGGTTTCTTCTATAAGATGTAATTAATTACATAGGATAGAAATTAGGGGATTTAGTTTTCTTTTGAAGAAAAAGCACCCAAGTGACATGTGTGATATCACATGAAGATTCTCCCCTTTTATAGCTCAAGGAAATAATTTAAATGTTCCATAATCATCTCTTATATATTATGTGTGTATGTGATTTATATGTATGATATAAATGATGATGTATGTATGAAATAGACTAGTAAAGGTATGCATGCCTAGGATTTATATGTATGATGCAAATGGGATGTGTGTATGACATAGATTAGTGTGTGAGACCTTGAATAGCTGAACCCTCTATTAACTAAAAGATTCCTCATTAATTTAAGTTACATGTTAAGAACATTGTCTAATGCCACCCATAAAAAATAATGGTAACTAGAGATTGATTTTATGATAACTTGTTAGCCTCTATTACGGTAACACTACATCTTTCATGTTATCATTATTTGAATATATATGATATTCTTGTTTGATGGTTTCAACTTAGCAAACTTGTATTATTTCGATAGCCCTAGTCATGACTGTATAGTGTTTAGGAGAAATTGGTTTTCACTTTGAACATTGTTAACAAGGAGTTGTTAATAACATTTGATGCGATGAATAATAAATGACAAAGAGTTATCAACCTAATGATTCAGAATTACATGGACATGCAGTTGACAAAGAATTTTCTACTTAGTCTAATTTATTTGGATTCTTTGGCCTCCATCAAGTTCAAGTAAATTATATTGGAAGGTTATCATCCAACATGATAATCCGATTCTAAGATAGAGGATCATTAGAATTAAAGAAAATAGTAGGATTTTATTTTATTTAAGTTCATATAAAATGCATTTTATGCTTAGATATTAATCCACTCTATTCTTATTGATGGTTGTTAAAAATGATGAATAACATCTCCTTAAGAAGCATTCTGACTAATAATAAGTTAATGAGTAAATTACATGGCATAGTTACAAAATTGAATGATTATCCTCAAGTAGGAAAAGATAGCCTATGCCTTTGAGAAGGACCTTCCTGTACCTATATTTGAAGGTTCAAGTGAGCATGAAAGTTTTGACTTTGATGCTTACTTGAAACATGAGGAAGAAACTAAACAAGTAACATGTATGATGCTGGCTTCAATGTTTCATGAACTTCAAAAGTAGTATGAGAATATGTCACCATACTTTGCATTTGTTGGAGTTACATAAAGGGTGTGCTTATATTGATATATACTAGTTATCTCAAGAACTATTCTACTATAAGTTGGCTAAGGGATCATCTATTATACCTCATGTACTAATGATGATGCTCATAGAGAGATTGGCCTAACTCATCCATGTCATCAATAATGAACATGCAGTAAACATCACATTGCATTCCCTTCTTAAGTCATTTGGGTACATTGTCATGAATTTCTTCATGAATAAGATGCAAGTCTCTCTGGTAAAGTTACTTAACATGCTTAAAACTGCTGAAATGATCTTTAAGAAGAAATAACATGTACTAATGGTTAGTATATCCTCTAAAGCAAAGAAGGGTAATAAGAATAAGCCTAAAAAGATTTCTAAGACTAAGGCAGAGGTTTAGAAACCTACAGGATGTGTACAAAAGAAGAAAGAGAGCACTCTAAAATGCATTTGCTACCATTACAGAGTGGAAGGATATTGGAAGTGAAATTATAAAGTTTATGTCAATACCATGAAGTAGAAAAAGCTTAGAAAAGCTTCTAATTTAGGTAAAAGGGAAACCTTCAAGCTGAAAAAGCTTAAAGAAGCTTTTATTTTAGAAAACTATCAAGCAAAAGAAGCTTAGCAAAGGTTCCACTTTAATATGAAACCAATGTTCAATGAATCCATAAAACCATCCTATGTTTGGCATTGTAGACTTAGTCATATTAATGAAATTAGAATCATGAAGTTACATAAACATGGATATTTGGATCCATTTGATTATGAATCATATGAAATTTGTGCACCATGTCTTAACTAGAAAATGACTAAGAAACCATTTACAAGAAAGGGAGAACGTGACAAAGAAATGCTAGAATTGATACATAATGATGTATGTGATCTAATTACTACCCTAGTTAGAGGAGCATTCTTCTACATGATTACCTTTATTGATGATTACTCTAGGTATCAAGACACTTAGATTAGATTGAGGTGGAGAGTACTTAAGCTAAGAATTCATGGATTGCTTACAATAATTTGGGATTCTTTCATAATAGACTCCACTTGTAATGCCACAAATGAATGGTGTTTAAAAAATGAGAAACCATACCTTGCTTAACATGGCACATTCCATGATAAGCCTTGCAACCTTATCTATCTCATTTTAGGGTTGTAGTTTTGGAAATTGCTGCAAATATCCTTAATTATTTCTCATCAAATTCAATTGATAGGAGACCATACAAACTATGGTTCAAGGAAAAACCAAGACTCTCACATATGAAGATTTGGGGATGTGATGCTTATGTGAAGTGGATCATTACAAACAAGCTGGGATCTAAGAGCGATAAATGTCTATTTGTGGGATACCCTAAGAAAATAAGGGGTTACTACTTTTTTCATCCTATTGAGCAAAAGGTGTTTGTCTCTACAAATGCTGCCTTCTTAGAAAATGAGTTTATCTTTAAAATGGATATGGGTGTAAAGTAGAACTTGAACAAGTTTAAGAGCCACAAAATGACATAGATCATATGGTTAAGGATAAGCCTAATCAACTATCTTAACATGTTAAGACAAGTAATCAAGCTCAATGTATAAATGTACTCCAAAGATCTAGTAAGGAACATTGTAAACCTCAAAGATTTGGTTTTCTCCTTACACAAGAATGCAATAATGAGCCTAGTAGTTAGTAGGAAGTAATATTAGATATTGATTCCTTGAAGTGTCAAGAAGCCATGAAATCTGAAATGGATTCAATGCATGAGAACCAAGTATATGACTTGGATACAATGCCTGGAGGGGTAAAAACCACTGAGCGCAAGTGGGTCTTTAAAAGAATGATAGATACAGATGGAAAGATACAAACCTAAAAAGCTAGGTTGGTGGCAAATGGTTTTGGAAAAGTTCAAGGAGTTGATTATAAGGAAACCTTTTTGCCAGTTGCTATGTTGAAGTCCATTAGGATTTTACTTGCAATAGTTGCATATCATGACTGAGATTTGGCAAATGGATGTCAAAACAACTTTCCTTAATGGAAACCTAAAAAAAAATGTATATATGATACAACCTAAGGATTTTGTGGCTAAGACTAAACTCCACACTATATGCAAGCCAAAGAAGCCTATTTATGGATTGAGGTAAGCTTCATGGACTTGGAACATATGTTGTCATAAAGTAGTCAAATCTTTTGACTTCATCAAGAATGTTGATGAACCATGTGTGTACAAGAAGGTTAGTAGGAGTTGAGTTAGGTTCCTATTATTGTATGTGGATGACATACTACTTATAGGAAATGACATTCCTATGTTACAATCTATTAAGTTATGGTTAATGAAGACATTCTCCATAAAGTATTTGGGAGAAGCAAGCTACATTCTATATAGAAGATCTATCTAAAAGGTTGCATGGTCTCTCCCAATCCACGTACATAGACAAAATGTTAAAAAGGTTTAGCATGGATAGGTGTATGAAGGGCTTCTTACCTATGTCTCATGGTGTTGACTTGTCTAGGGAGTAATATCCTAAGACAAATGACGAATAGAAACACATGAATTAGATTCCTTGTGCATCTATAATAAGATCAATCATGTATGTCATACTATGCATACAACCAAATGTCTCTTATGCACTAAGTATGACTGGTAGATATCAGGCTAATCTAAGTGAAAAACACTAGAGTGCAGTCAAGACCATCCTTAACTACTTGAGAAGAACTAAGGATGTACTCTTGATGCATAGAGGTGACCCTTATATAAGAATCAGAGGTTTTATAGATGCGAGTTTTTAGTTAGATCAAGAAGATTACAAATCATAATTAGGATTTTTATTCACTCTTAATGGAGCTGTAGTATGTTGGAAGAGTTTCAAGCAATATACCACAACAAATTCTATAACTAAAGATAAGTACATTGTTGCTTCAGAAGAAAAGAAGGAAGCTGTTTGGATAAAGAACTTTATCACTAAACTAGAAACGGTTCCTCACATTGTTAATCTAATAGAAATATATAGTGATAACAATGAAGCCATAGCCCAAGCTAAGGAACCGAGGTCTCATCAATGATTTAAGCACGTCTTGAGCCATTACCATTTGATCAGAGGGAACATATAGTGAATGAAATAAGAATAGAATGGATTCTCATAGACCACACTATAGTTGATCCCTTTACTAAGGCTCAGTACTAATAAAAGCTTGATCGCCATTTAGAAAGAATCAACATTAGATACAAGGGTGATTGGCTCCAAATCAAGTGGGAGATTATTAGCATAAAGATGCCCTAGAGATAATTGTTGTAATGGCATGGATACTATATAGTTGAGCATATTTAATAAAACATGATTTTTTGGCCTTTTTATTAATTTAGTCTTAAATATATATATATTTGACATACATATACTATTTTGGATAAACTCTTTCAAGTTGTAATTGCATACAAATATATTATAATAGAGATTGTAATTATGAGATAATTTGTACATATAGTTATAATCTCTAAATATCCTTGGTTGTAGAATAATTGAGAAAATAAGATATCAATTATTCATGAATAAACTAGCACATGTTATGTCACATTCTCTGGAAGAATGCAGGGATCTCATACACCATTTGATACAAAGATATCTAGACAAACATATGGATATATGATTGGATTGAGCTGCCTTGAGAAACCATATGGTTTGTTTCCATTTGTCAATGGACTTCTCATATGAAACAGGGTGTAAATGATCATTAAGCTTGAGATCAACACAATACATTATGTATGGAGTCATGTACTTTGATTTTATTCTAGGTTTGCACTCTTGAAAGGGTAGATATAAATAACTTTGGGTACACCACAAAATACATGAAGGTGGTGATTGATCAAGAGGGAATTCATCTTGTTTGGTAACAAAAAAAAGGATATTCTAAAGATGTTTTGACATTTGTGCTATGATCAAAATCATAAACCTATGTATTTATTGATACATAAAAGGAGTTTTATGTATAATCAATTAATGATACATAAATGAGATAGCACATGGTCAAATATACACCCTAAATTGGACATTCATAGGGTTGACACTTCAACCATATCTTAAGTCCAATTTGAATATCAAGAGATGAAGGGATAAAATTACGCAATAATACCTTGTCATGAAAGGTTTGATTTCCAAATAATCCATTCTTGGCATTTGGGTGGTTATGATGCTTTGCTAGAAACGAACCATGATCAATGAATTTGTTTGAATAATGTGGAGAAATCTTGATTGATTTTAAAAGGAGTTTCAATTCAATTGAGCTTCTACAAGCTTGTAAGTGAATTCATTGCTAAAATGCATGGAAGCCTAATGGGTCACACATAATAGAATCATTTTGATTTAAAGTCAAAGAAAAGTTAGAATGCAAAATGTTATAAATTCAAGTGTTGAATTGGAAGAACAGCTTGGAAATTTGAAATGATTTATTAATTGTTCTAATGCATTAGAAGTGTTAATAAAAGATTTAATGATTCTAATGGAGATTATAATTATTAAATAGTAGTAAATTTCCTTACTTGATATTTAAATGTTTAAGAACATTTATATTAATATTGGAGGAGATCTATAACAAAGGAATGGTTCATCACTTAAAAAATTTGTTTTAAGTTAATTAAAATACATAGAGAATGTTTACAAGAAAGTGAGTTTATAAGTATGGACTTGTAAGAAAGTCTTTGGGCTTGTTGGACACATTGGACAAAGTATTAGGTTAAGGACTGTGGACTCCTTATGCCTAAGGAGTTGCATCACTAACTTGACTAGATGACATAAGTAAAGGGCAACCCCAGCCTTTGTGCCATTTTTGAAGCTTCCTCACTCTTATTTGTGCTCTAAACTCTCCTATGTAAAGGAAAGAGAAGGCCAAATGAAAATACACAAGATTTTCATCCCTAGCATATGTGTTGTGTGCCAACTCTATATTTGTATTCAAACACTTAACCCTACTCTAGTGAATCATGTTTCCTTTGGGTGCTAGCACCTTGTAAATTGAGTGGTTGAATTTCCTATTCTACAAGTTATGTGAACTTTGTAGGAGTTTTGAATTAACTTGGTTCATATGGATCATCTTTGGTATTGGAGATGAATCTGAAGGAGTCACCTAGACACAATTCAAAGAAGTTGATTGTGGGCCTTGTTCGTGGAATTGTTTGGAGATCAAACTCAGTTTTGGAGATGAAGGATTTTGAGAACAACTCTAGAGAAGGTATAATTAAAACTACTGTTGTAAATTTTACCTTGATTTTGAATTAATATGCAAACAACATGATTTAGATTTGGGTATTTATTTTAAATTTTTATTGTGCATACTTGATGCTAATGATCAGAATATTTTATATTCTTGGATCAATTTTCCTAACATTTATAACTAATTGTCTCCAGTGTATCAATACTAACAATTCTTCACTAGACCTAGAGCTAATCACCATTGTATCTTATCTTGATTCTTTCAAAATGATGCTCAAGGTTCTGTGCAGACAGAGGCTTAGTAAAGGAACCAACTACATTGTCATTTGTGGGAATCCATTCTATTCTTATTTTATTACACTTTATAATTTCTTTGATCAAATTGTAATGCCTCATGACATGCTTGGATCTTTGATTAGACCTTGGTTTCTTAGCTTGTGCTATGGCTCCATTATTATCACAATAGATTTTATTGGATTAAGAATGTCAAGAACAACCCCTCATTCAGTGAAGAACATCGTTATTGAAACAACTTCCTTTACCGCTTTTAAAGTAAGGTAGAAACTATTATGGTTTCTTGCTTGGAACTTGTACAACATACTGTACCTCTATTAAGAGTGAATGTAAATCTTGGCTATGATTTGTAATCATCATAATATGACTAAAAGCTTACATCTATGTAACCTTTAATGTGCAAATTAGGATATCCTCCATAGATCAATAACATACCCTTTGCTCTTAATACTTAAGGATGGGCTTGACTACACTCTAGTGACTTTCACCTAAATTGGCCTGATATCTACTAGTGATACTCAGTGTATAGGTGACATCTGGCCACGCACAAGGTATGGTGTACATGATTGATCATATTGGTGATGCATAGGGTATCTCAATTATGCATTTTTGTTCCTTTTTTGTCTTAGGACAATGTTTCCTAGACAAGTAAACACTATGAGACATAGGTAAGAATCCTTTCTTAAACCCATCCATGCTAATCCTTTTTAGCCATTTATCTATGTACTTAGATTGGAAGAGGCCAAGCAACCTTTTAGGTCTATCGCTATAGATCTTCATATTTAGCATGTAGCTTGCTTCTCTCAAATCCTTCATGGAGAATGTTTTGGACATCCATAATTTAACATATTGTAACATGGGAATGTCATTTCTCATAAGTAATATATCATTTACATATAGTACTAGGTAGGCAATTGCACTCTCATTGACCTTCTTGTACACACATGGTTCATTAATATTCTTGATGAAGTCAAATGATTTGACTACTTCATCAAAATGGATGTTCCAACTTCATGAAGCTTATTTTAGTTCATATACGGACCTCTATAGCTTATATACCTTATGGGCTTCAGTCTTAGAGACAAAGCGTTTAGGTTATATCATATATGCATCCTCTATCAGGTTTCCATTAAAGAAGGTTAATTTGACATTCATTTGTGACATTTCATAGTCATAGTAGGCAGCTATTTCAAGTAAAATCCTAATGGACTTCAACATGGCAACTGGCAAAAAGGTTTCTTGATAGTCAATACTTTGTACTTGCCTATAACATTTTTCCACCAACCTAGCTTTGTATGCTTTTACTTTGCATCTACACCTGTCTTTCTCTTAAAGATTCACTTATACTTAGTGGGTTTTATTCCCTTGTTTGGAGTAACTAAGTCCTACACATGCATAACAAAAGTTTTCAAAATTTTTCCCTAAGCCTGGATCATGTTGTTTTCAAATTGACTCATAAGGATTTGTATAATTCAAAACAAGCATAAACATGATGATTTGGATTATTCCTTCATGAGAGTTGTTCTCAACTTCAAATTTGATTTCGATCTCTAAGCAATCCCATAAACTTTCCAGCAAGCCTGATGGTCAAGTCTTTTGAATTGATTTTGGTTAACTCTTTCAGATTTGATATTCATGACCAACAATGATGCACACAAACTAATTCAATCCAAAGCCTTAACAAATGTTCATGTAATTGGTAGAGTAAGAAAAGCAATTCTTTGGCTTAAAAGGTCCTAGCTCTCTAAGGAATCACAAATTTACTCAGCTAGGTTTGGTGTTTGAATGTAAAGAGGAGAAGAGAAGTGAGATGACAGTGAAAGAGTCTAGGCACACAACAAATTTGCTAGGGTTGTAGTGGTGCACAAGCTAAGGCTTCCCCTTACTTATGCTTTCTACTCATCAAGGGGATGGCCTATATGACTAGTGTTGGCCTCTTGGCCCAAGGAGTTCATATTTCTTGTTTGGGTCATAATAGGCATAAACTATTAACTTCATGCACCCTACTTAATGTCCAGTAAGCCAAAACATCTTCATATGAGTCCAAACTCATAAGCTATTTTAGGCAATTATTCTCAAATTATTTTAATTAGTCAAAACAACTTTCTAAGTGAGGAATCATTCCTTTACTTATGATATCTTCTAGAGTTAATATAAATGCTCTAACAATATTTAAACATTAGCATTGGAAATTTGTTGCTATATAAAAATTATAATCTCCACTATAATTGTTAAATCATTGATTAATAAACACTTCTAATCATATCAGAACACTAAATTAATCATTTCAAAATTTCAAGATATTCACTAATTAAACTCTTGAATTTAAAACATTTTGTATTCTAAAATTTGTTTTGACTTTGGATCAAAGAGATTCTACTATGTGCGACCCATTAAGTTTTCATGCATGTTAGCAATGAATTTATTTACAAGCTCAATTGAAATAAAACACTTTTTAATTCAAACACAATTTCCCTAAATTGTTCAAATAAATTCATAAATCATTATTAGCTTCTAGCAAATCATCTTGACCACCCAAATGCTAAGAACATATTTGTGGAAATCAAAACCTTTTGTGACAAGGTGTTAATGTGTAATTCAATCCATTTATCTCTTGATTTTCAAATTGGACTTAGGGTATGGTTCTAGTGTTAACCTTAATTTAAATGCCCAATTATTGGTGTATGTTTGACTATGTGTATCTCATAATTGAACATAGCCCTATGATTTTGATCATAGCATAGGTGTCAGAACATCTTTTGAATATCTTACCTTGTTATCAAGGAGGATGAATTCTTTCTTAATCAATCACTACCTTCATGTATTTTATGATGCACCTAACAATTATTAGTATCCACTCTTTAAAAGTGCAAGCCTATAATAATATCAAAGTACACAACTCCTTACATAAGATACTATGTTGGTCTCAAGTCTAAGGATCACTTACACCATCTTTCACATGAGAAGTCCATTGACACATGGTAACATTCCATATGGTTCCTCATGACATGTCAATCCAATCATATGTTCTACATCAAATAGAAGAGATTTGAGCATAAGCAAAAATGGGGAGCAAGCATGAGTGGCACACAAGCTAAGGTTTCCCTTGCTTATGTTCTCCACTTCACCAAGTGTTTAGGCTACATGGATAGGTTAATACTCTAGGCTTGTGTGCTACCTCTTGGCCCAAGGAGTCCATACTCCTTGCTTAAGCCATAATGAATTTAAACTCATTAACCTTCATGCACCCTTCTTTATGTCTTATAAGCCTTAACTATGAGCCCAACTCATAAACTCTCTTATGCAATCATCAGTCCTCAAATTGTTTCAAAGCATTAATTAAGAAAACTTTCTAAGTAAGGAACCATTCCTTTGCATATGATCTCCTCTATAGTTAATATAAATGTTTCTAAAGTATTAACATTGAAAATTTGCTACTATTTGATAATTGTAATCTCTAATAGAATTATTAAATCATTAATTAATTAACACTTCTAATCATATTAAAATAGTTAATTAATCATTTCAAATTTCCAAGATATTCCCTATTTCAACTCTTGAATTCAAAACATTTTGCATTCTAAACTTTCTTTTAACTTTGGATCAAAGATATTCTATTGTGTTAGGTTTCTATGTATGTTGGCAATGAATTTATTTACAAGCCTTTACAAGCTTAATTGGATTAAAACTTCTTTTAATTCAAACACATTTTCCCTAAATTGTTCAAATAAATTCATAAATCTTGTTTAGCTTCTAGCAAAGTTTCATGACCGCTCAAATGCTAGGAATAGATTTGTGGAAATCAAAACCATTCATGATAAGGTGTTTGTGTGTAATTCAATCATTTCATCTCTTTATATTCAATTTGGACTTAGAGTATGGTTCAAGTGTCAACCCTAATTTGAATACTGAATTATAGGTGCATGTCTAACTATATGCAATCTCACTATTGATCAAATGTAAAGTTCTTTTTATATTTGTATCAATACATAGGCCTATGATTTTGATCATAGTGTAAGAATCAAAACATCTTTTAAATATCTTTCCATGTTGCCAAGGAGGATGAATTCTTTCTTGATCAATCACTACCTTCATGTATTTTGTAATGCACTCAAAAATTATTTCTATCTTATCTTTAAAAGTGCAAGCCTACAATAATATCAAAGTGCACAACTTCTTACATAAGATACTATGTTGATCTTAAGTCTAAGATTCACTTATACAACCTTTCACATGAGAAGTTTATTTACACATGGTAATATTTTATATGTTTTCTCATGATAGGTCAATCCAATCATATGTTCCATAACATAACATGTCTTGTCCAAATATTAGCATATCTACAATGTATGAGATCATTGCATTCTTCTAGAAGATTGTCACATGACATATACTAAATTATTGATATCATGTTTTCTCAATAATTCAACAAGCAAGGATATTTAGAAATATAACTATATGTATAAATTATGTCATATTTAAGATCTCAGTTGTAATTAATTTATACACAATTATATTTCAATGATTTTATCTATGATAGTTTATATATTAGAACATATTTATAACTAATTGTAAGTGGGGAGATAGGTTACCTAAACTTCACTAAACTTTTTAGTCCAATGCTTACGATTGTAACCTTTGATGCTGAGAGCACCCTTGGTTGGAGTGAAATATTCGCCTTTATTAGTGACTCTGAGAATGCAATTAAGAGTGGAAGCATTAAGAACATGTTCTTCACATTGAATAAGAAGTCATCTTCCTTCGCATCAACAATGAGGTTGGCATAGAAAAGTCATGTATAATCTTTGTAGACAACTTCATCCAATTCCAAAAAAAGAATTCTAGCCTATGTCCTTAAGCCATTGAAAGCATTGTATGTCATTTAACTCTAAGGATTTTTTGTTCCACTTTCCTTGGAGGAATGGATATGAAATTGTCATTTGGTTGTAGGTGATTGGAAGTTTTGTTTAGACAAATGAGAAGTCATTTTGGTAGATTTATGAGGAAGGAATTTGGTAATGGAATAGAGAAGTGTTAAAGGTTAATGGAGAACATTTTTAAAGAAGGGTGGAATGATGTTAGCAAAAAATATAGTAAGGGTTGCTGAGTGGAAGGTTCAAAAAGGATGAATTTATAAAGTTAGATATGAGAGAGAAACTAATATAGGATGAGAACCATGAATTAGAGAAGCAAAGTAAGGTTGATGGGAGAAGCAAAGATTTAGTGAACAATGCAAAAGGTTTAGTCAAAGCAATGCATAGTGTCAAAGATATGAGTAAGTGAAAGGCTTTCTTTGTGAACAATGATTACTTTGAAAAGATCATATGAATTTATTGTAAAAATTAATTAATCAGAGTAATTGATTGAAGGAATAATTATTCAAATTAATTAAGAGTGACACATATAGTACCATATTCTGAACTTATTTAAAAAAAATTTCACATTTAAGGGAAAAGTTAATGGTATAAAGAGAAAGAATTCAGTAAAAAATTTAAAGGTAATGGATTGAATAATGTAACCTTTTGAAAAAAGTTATGATATGGTTAAAGAGAAATGAATTAAGAGATTACCATGTAGCATGAATCAAGGGGATAACTTGATGAAGGTTCATTGAGATAATGATGGAAGTGGAGTAGTTGATTTGGTGGGTGAATATGGTCAGAGGTGTGATTATCATTTTGTGTGAAGTAGGGAGTTAATGGGTTTTATTAAAAGAGGTTTAGAGGAATCATCGTGCTTTTACCAGAAGATAATGGTAAAAAAAATTTTGAAACTTTTTTTTTTTTAGAAATTAAAAGGAATTGATAGAAGGGAAACAAGAACCTCTTGTAAAAAAAATCATTTAATCAGATTTTATTTTGCTACTTTGGTATGGTTTCCAAGAACCAAGTATCTGTCTCTTTCAATCTATTAACCAAAATTAACCCATATTAAGAGGAGAAATGTGATTCCTTCTTCATGATTGCCTAGAAACCTTTGCTCATAAGTATGCATAACATATAATGCATATATTCCATATATCTATTCAAACATTTTCAACTAAATGATTAAGATTAACCATTCCCAATTTATTCCTTATGAAATAGAACTTACCTTCATTAAGGGATTTTGTAAATATATCAGTTAATCAACTTTTTGCATTTATAAAATTTAAATCGATATGCTCTTCATGAATATGGTCTCTAATAAAATGATGTTTGATCTCAATATGCTTAGTCATTGAGTGGGGTCCTTTGTCTAGTTGATAGCACTAGTGTTAACACAAAAGATAGAAATAGGATTGAAATTCAAACCATAGCATTTTAGTTGCTCCTTCATCCATAGGATTTGTGTACAACAAATTCCAGCTACCATATGTTCTGCTTCAGTTGTTGAAAGGGCAATTGAAACTTGCTTTTTGGTATGCCATAATATGAGGCAATTTCCTAGGAAATGGCATCTTGCACATGTGATTTTTCTATCTAACTTGCAACATGCAAAGTTAGCATCTAAATATCCTACAAGGTCAAAGATGTGATCTTTGTCCAAAGTCTATTGTCCAAAGTGGATATCTAAAAGTTCTTTTTACAGCACATAACTATGATTCCTTAGGATTAGATTGATATCTTTCATACAAGCAAACAATAAATATAATAGTTGGTCTACTAATGATTAAATAAAGAAGTGATCTAATCATACCTCTATGCCATTTTTCATTTACTAGCTTACAATTCTCATCTTTATCTAGCTTTGTGGCTGGGTTCATTAGAGTACCAAGAACTTTAGCATTATCCATTTTAAATTTCTTTAATAGCTCTTTTGTGCTTGTGGCTTAATTTATGAAGATCCCTTCCTTCATTTTTTTGAGTTGAAGTTCCAAGAAGAAGTTAAGTTCTCCCTTCATTCTTATTTCAAATTCTACTTGCATAAGATTTGAAAATTCCTTGCACAAATTTTTATTAGTGGGTCCAAAAATAATATCATCAATGTATACATGGAAACCAAGATATCATGCTTCACATTTTTTTTTATCAAAAGAGTGATATCTATTTTTCCTCTTGTGAAACTATTTTCAATGACAAACTTACTAAGTTTTTCATACCAAGCTCTTGAAGCTTGTTTTAACACATACAAAGCTTTGGTTAATTTGAAAACAAGATTGAGTGCTTCTTTTTTTTTCAAAATCTAGAGGTTGCTTTACATAAACTTCCTCGTTTAGGAAACCATTTAGAAAAGTTCTTTTTACATCCATTTGATATAATTTGAAAATTTTAAAGCATGCAAATGAAAGTAACATTCTAATAGATCCAAGTCTAGCTAACTTCGTATTGATTAAGCTACTAACATTGCTTCATTTCTTGCCATATATTTGGATTCATCTAATTTATTTCCAAAGACCCATTTGATTCTTATGACTTGATGATTTGTTGGTTTTGGCATAACATGAGTGAGTTCTTCTTTCATGGCTTTAACCTAACTTTCATCCTTGAGAGCATCTTCATATTCTTTGGTTCAATGTGAGAAAGAAGGGCAAGATTGTTTATATTTTTATGTGAAAACCTAGTTCTTATCCCTTGTGATGGATTTCCAATGATGTATTCATTAGGATAACTAGGATGATATCTTCATTCTCTAGGAAGATTTCCAACCCCCCTTGAGGGTGTTTCATTTTCGTGATGCCAATTTGAGGATGGCACATCATCTTCCATCTTGAAAGAGTAATCTCCTTGTTTTCTTGTGTTGTCCTACTCATTTAGGCTAGCTTTCTCTTTTAGAATAGACATTCTATTTGCCTATTTGATCCTTCCTCATCATCCAAAGATCTTCTCAAAGAAGAGCTATTAGATTCACCAAATATAACATGCATGGACTATTCGATAACAAGAGTTCTTTTGTTATATATAGTCTATAACCTTTACTAGTTGTATAGTATCTCACAAAGATGCCTTCATCACTTCTTGAGTCAAATTTTGTAGGATTTTCTTTTCCATTCCTTAAAATAAAACATTTGCAACCAAAGGCATGGAAGTAACTAATGTGAAGTTTTTAAACCCATCCAAAGTTCATATAGAGTTTTCTTTAATATTGGCCTTATGAAGCATCTATTTGAAATATAGCAAGAAGTAATTATTGCTTGAGGCCAAAAATATTTTAGAAGATTTTTTTCATATAGCAAGATTCTAGCCATATCTTATAGTGTCTTATTTTTCTTTTCCAGTAATTCATTTTGTCGAGTAGTTCTTAGACAAGTAAAGTTATGACTAATACCATGATTTTTTTTGGAATGATTCACATCTTTGGTTTTCAAACTGACCTCTATGGTCACTTTAATATTCATGATATTTAATCCTCTTTGAGTTTGATCCTTTTTGCAAAATTTCTCAAAAATGTCAAAAGTATCATCTTTGTGAGCAAGTAAGAATACCCAAGTATATCTAAAAAAATCATTAATTATAACAAGCTCATATCTTTTTCCTCCAAAACTTAGAGTTTTGGTGTGACCAAATACATCCATATGCAACAATTCCAATGGCTTTCAGGCTAAGACAACATTTATGGTTGAAAAGATGATTTTGCTTGTTTTCCATAATGACATGCATCACATATATGATTTTTCTCAAAATTTATTTTTCAAAGACCCATAACAAGATCTTTCTTTGAAAGATTTGATATGAGACACACATTAACATGTCTATCTTTTATGCCATAGCCAACTTTCATCATTCATGGACGCAAGAGATTTAATTAAAGTTGGTGAGATGTTGTCTAGGTCAATAACATAAACATTATGTATTCTTTAGCTTATGAAAGAGATTTTGTTGGCATCCTTGTCATGAACTATGCAATGAGATGATTCAAAAGTCACTTTAAAATCTCTGTCACATAGCTGACTAATGATAAGAAGATTATGCATAAAACCATTTACCAAGCTAACACTATACACAGATGTAGAACCTATACCTATTAACAGTCCTAGCAAAAGATATAAAAAGTGGAAACACATGGATCTTGCCCTTATTCCTTTAGGGGAATGTGCATACACCTTAGTTTAATATGGATTTTTCCTTTAAATTCAACAAGAATAGTAAATTATTGCCTTGTATTGAGAGGTACAACAGACAAATAATCAGTGTTATATGGAAACAACAGATTTAATAATTGTGTAAAAATAATTTAGATGTAGGAGCAAAAAGAGAGATTAAAGACATAGATTTTTAAAATGGTTAAACTTGAATTGAAATCATAATTCAAGTCTACTCCACTTGGATCATTCCTCAACCAAAAGACCATTTTATTAAGAAAACAATTAGGATTAAAAAGAGGGCTCTTTAAAGGCCAATTCAAAAACAAACACAAGAATTACACAAGCCCTTGCTAACCTAAGAAAAATCGCAAGAATTGGAAAAGGCTCTTGCCAACCTATACAAGATTTTTATTACCCTAGAAACCTTAAAAGAAAAATCAAACAAACAAAGATAAAGTAAGAAAATACAATACCACTAGTTTGAGATGAAATCTCAAACAATCATGATGAATTCTGTAGAGCTTTGATTTAATCTTTTGAATGATTTGAGAAAAGTGGTGAGATGATAGCCAATCTTGTTTTTCTCAATTTTCTTAGAGAGTTTCACACTTGAAGGAGGAAGAAAGCTATTAAAAACATGTTAAAAATGAAAAGTAGTTGGGCTTTTATAACTATTGTAACTGACTGTAATAGAATAACTAACTTTTAGTTGGTGAATCGATTCAAAATGGTCACAACTAATGAATTAGTTTGGTAATCGAATCTCAATCCTTTGACATTAGGTCTTGAATCAATTTAGAAAAAATTTCTAACCTTTGGTACAAAATGTTCTTGAAAATTTTTCTTTACGAATCGATCGATGAATCAATTCTAAGATAATTTTTCACAAATTCTTCAATGAATCGATGCAAGAATTGCTTCATAAGGTAAAAAACAATTTTACAAAATTTCTATGTGTAAAAAGATCTTTAAAAGACTTTGTTTAAAAATATCTTTGAGTAGTTTAATTGTATCTCACTATATTTAAAAAATAATTGAATCAAAGCTCATTTGAATTCATTTACAAAAGATCCTATTAAAATAAAAATAAATCTTAGATCTATCCTTGGATCTTTTTGAATCATTTCCTTTGAACCTACAAAATAAATCAAAAACACTAAAGTATTCTATCCAATAAAATTGGTTTTCAACATTAACACTAAGGAAAATATGTATCTAGCGTAACCTAGGCTAACAATCTTCCCATTTTTTATGTTGACAAATAATTTTAGATGAGGTTAAAAGTTAAAAGAGTTTTAAAAGGAGGATATCATCTAGTTATTATCTAAAATGAAGCTTGATGCTTCTTCTCCTCCTTTTGGGACATAAAAAAGAAATAAAGTACAGCAATAAACATATAAAGCTAATTAAAATCAAGTTAAAAATTCATAGCTCCCTCTGAATTATTGACTAACTTTTGTTTCAAATCAATTAGGGAATTGATTCGTCCATACAATTGAATTTTTTAGAAATTTGGAATCATATAGAAACATTGAAAATTTCTCTGAATTAGTTATTGAATCGAATAGGAATTCAAATTTTTTAGTTGTAAAACAATTTAGAAACTGATTCATGTGGTCAAATAAATCTTGGAAAAATTGTAAATCAATTTTGGATTTGATTCAAGGTCTAAAGCTTAGTTTTTTTTTTTTTTTATAGAAATGAACTTGATTTTGTTATCAATTTTGTACCTTAAATCCTTAAAGCATATATCTGCAAAACAAAATTAAGAAACTCCAATGCTTAAGTTAGATTTTGCATTTGAAAATTAATCATCAGAAATAAAAAATAACAAGAATTATAAGAATTGAAAAAGCATGTAGCAAATAATTAAAAATCGACTAATTTATATCAATTTCTTCAGGTTTATCATTCCAATTTCTCTTCTAATGAATATAAATCTCTTTTCTTCTAAAGGTTTTGTAAAAATGTTTGCTAATTGAAAATCTGTTTGGACAAAATCTATTGAAATATCTCCCTTTTGTACATAATCTCTCAAAAAGTGGTGTCTGATCTGAATGTGCTTAATCCTAGAGTGCATTACAGGGTTTTTGGTAATGTTTATGGAACTTGTGTTGTCACAAAGTATTGGAATTTTCTCAAACTTTAATCTATAATCTGAAAGCTATTGTTTCATCCAAAGAATCTGGGCATAACAACTTTCAATAGCTATATACTCTGCCTCAATAGTAGATAAAGCAACACAATTTTGCTTTTTACATAACCATGAAACCAATTAGTGTTCAATGAATTGACAAGCACCACTACTGCTCTTCTTATCTATTTTACTACCTACATAATCTACATCATAATATCCTAATAAACTACAACTATCAGACTTAGGATTCTAAAGTCCTAAATTTTTGGTTCCTACTAGGTATCCAAAAATTCTTTTAATCACTGATACATGTGATTCCTTTGGATTAGTTTGATATCTTGCACATACACAAATGCAAAGTATAATGTCAAGCCTACTAGTAGTCAAGTATAACAAACTACCTATTATTCCTCTAAATAAAGTAGGATCTACACTTTTTCCATTCAAATCATGATCTAATTTTAAAGATGGACTCATAGGTGTGCCTATGGGTTTACATTTATCAAACTGAGATTTCTTTAACAATTCAAGAGAATATTTAATTTGACATAAGAAAATCTCTTTGGCTGATTGTTTAATTTGTAAGCCAAGGAAAAAGGTTAGCTTTTCCATAATGGATATCTCAAATTCATTTTGCATTAACTTTAAGAAATTTTTGCACAATTGCTCATTTGTAGAGCCAAAAACAATGTCATCTACATAAATTTGTGCAAGTAGAATATCTTTACCCTTTTCTAATATAAACAGTGTTGATTAAAAACTTACTAAGTCTATCATACCAGGCTCTAGGTGTCTATTTTAGACCATATAAGTCTTTTTCTGACTTAAAAATATGGTTTGGATTTAGGGGGTCTTCAAAACCTGGAGGCTATTGCACATAAATATCTTCTAAAATGCATCCATTTAGGAAAGCACTTTTAACATCCATCTAGTAAAGTTTAAAGTTTATTATACAAGCAAATGCCAACATCATTCTAATGGCTTCAAGTCTAACTACTGGTACAAAGGTTTCATCAAAATCTATTCCCTTTTTTTGTTATATCCTTTAGCTACTAGCCTAGCTTTGTTTCTTATAATTATGCCAATTTCATCAAGTTTATTTATAAAAACCTAACGAGTCCCTATTACATTATGATGATCAGATTTTCACACAAGTGTCCAAACTTGGTTTCATATAAATTGGTTTAATTCTTCTTGGATGGCCAACATCCAATTATCATCTTGTAGGGCCTCTTGAACATTCTTAGGCTCAATTAAAGAAACAAAAACTAAGTAATTGCAAAAAATTTTCAAATTACTACATGTTACCTTATTTAGTTGCATCTCCTATGATAAGTTCTCTAGGATGATTTCCCATGAATTTCTAAAGTTTTTAAGGAGAGTTGGGTAGTGTAATGTCCAGTATGGTGGAGTTTTTGTCTTCTTCTCTTAGTTTTGTAGCATATTCCTTTGATTTTTCTTACTAATTTGCTAAAGTTAAGTTAGAGGTCCACTAGTCTTGCTGATCTTCCTCTACACTTAATCTATGATCACTCAAAGCAAATTCATCAGAGACAACATGGACAAATTCTTTTATCTTTATGGTCCTTCTATTGTATACTCTAAAGGCCTTGCTAAGTGAAGAATAGCTAAGAAAAAATACCTTTATCAAACTTAGGATCAAATTTATCTCGATTCCCTTCACCATTGTTATGTATGAAACATTTACAACCAAAGACATGAAAGTACAATATGTTAGGATTTCTTCCAAAGTATAATTTATAGGGTGTCTTGTTTAAAATAGGTCTAGGAAATATCCTATTCATAATTTAGCATGTAGTGTTAACTACATTAGCCCAAAAGGACTTTGGAAGTGTGCTATCATTTAGCATTGTTCTTGCCATTTTACCCAAATGTTTGCTTTTCCTTTCAACAACACCATTTTGTTGTGGTGTTCTGGGTGCAAAGAAATTATGACTAATGCCATGCATTTCACATAAGCCAGTGAATTCCTTATTTTCAAATTCTTTTTGTGGTCACTCCTTATGGAAATAATGGAACATCCTCTTTCATTTTGAATAACATTTGCAAGTCTCTTAAAGGCTTGAAATGTGTCAT
>JANHAO010001536.1:0-32687 GCA_026873985.1 Saraca asoca
AATCTCCTTCAAGACCATTGAATCTTATTTATTCTTCTTGACTTTTAGGTTATCTATCTTTATGATTGTATGCCTATAAATAGAGACTTCTATGAAGTAATTGAATAAGAAATATTTTTTTTCTCTATATGTTATTTCTCTTCAGTGTCTTTACATTTTACTTATTCTTTACATGAAATTTTATTTTATAATAATAAATGTGTTTTTCACCTATTCACTTTCATCATTAAAACTGGACTTTACTCTTAATTTGACTGTATTATAATTATTAGATGAAGTTAAATTATATAAATTTGGTGCAAGTGTAAAGCGGCACCAATTGATACTTATTTATATATATATGATTTAAAAATTAGTTGAGTTTAATTATTTAATTTAAAAATATTAAACTTGATTTTCTAACTCAAAATCGAATCAACGTTAACCTTTGTGAATTTACAAAGGCTAAATTAATAATTTTAAATTAGAAAAATTATAAATGACGAAATCATATATTAAGAGTTAGGCAAATGACACAAGTCTCCTTTTATTATACATTTATGGCATTTTTAACAAGCGCCTGGCACTAAAGATGAGACAGTATTGAAAATATATAATTTTATATTTTTAATATTAAACTAATATTTTAAACGTAGTGGTTAACGCCACCATGCATTTGTAACACGTAAAAGAAAACTTTTATTTCTAGGATAGTATAGCCACCGAAGAACAAGTTTAACATATGCAGTTAGACCAACATTGAATGAGCTACTATCTAATAATTTTTGTTTTTCTTTTGCAATTTTATATAGTTCATTTAATTCAATTAAAAAATAAGAATAAATTGTAAGTCACCATGATCTCCATTGAGTTCAAACAAAATTACATGTTCCTCTGCATCTCTCAAAAAAAAAGGTAAAAAAATTTGTGATTACGGATTAATAAATAACAGAAATATTTGTTGCATTTTTATTTTTTAAAAATATTATGCACACCCCTAAACTTCAATAACATTGATTGTAATACTAAAGTCGCAAGAGATTAGAGATTGATGAGATCTTTTTTCAAATCCATATTGTCTTAATTTTCAGCATCAAAATTTAAAGTCTAATAATATTTATTAAATCAAAATGTCAATATCAAACATTTATAAGACGTTAATTTCAACCAACCGCAAGATGTATATTCTTCAAAGTATAATCAAAAGTTTGATTAATATATTATTAAAGGTGAGGTATATTTTTTATTTTTTTTATTTTTGACATAAATTTTAATATTATTTTCTATATTTTATTTTAAATAATTTTGTTCTTAACTTTAAAGAAACACGCAATTTCAAACGGGAGGTTAACAAAATTCTTACTTACCATATAACTACCTAACTTGCCAAAGCTCGAACATTTGCCGTAACAGAATTTCGAGTATTTGAATATCTACAATCTTTTTCATTGTAGTCAAGAGTAATACATTTTTTATATTACAACTTCTCCTTCTTACTCATTCTGCTAGGTAGGACAAAAGGAAGCAAATTATTCCCTCGAGTAAAACTACGTGTTTTCTTAAAATTAAGGGAAAAAATTATTTAAAATAAAATTTAAATTTATATAAAATTAGAAAATTAAAAATATATTTTATTATTTATTTCAAATCCTAATCATAAATCATAAATATGTAAATAATTCTATCTAAGTCATTGGATAGATCAAGGAATATAATTTTCTATTCCAGTGTTTCTTAATTAACCACAGAGCAATTTTATTGAAACTAACCAAATTTTAGAAGTGCTATTTTTTTAAAAAATTTATTTTTAGAAATCAGTTTTAATTGATTTTGCTTGTTAGTGGTCTTTACTTCCAAACCTTCCCCTTGGCTATGATCAATTACCCCAAACCTTCTGATTTTTTAAAGGCCACATGTCAACACCAAACACGATTTTATTATTTTTAGGTCCACTTTGCCTCAGATTGCCTAAAATAATTCCTTTTGCCTAATTTCAAACCCAAGAAAAATTTAAAAAACGAAAAAGAAAAAGAAAAATGGTTCTTCATAACTAGACAAGCATCGTGGAAGTTGAATACTATCAGATAGTCACCGTTCTGTTGCGTTTTTCTTGTCGCTCGCATAGTTTTGTTGGCGGCAAAAGCAATCTGAGTTCCCATGGCGCCTCCACCGAAGCTCGTCGTTTTGTCGACGCTGTTTCTAGCCCTGATTTTCTCGCACGTGAGGGCAGATGTTTCCATCGAAGGAGGCGTGGATGAACGTGAATCAGTTCGGGTGGGAGTCACCTCAGGCGATGAATCTGGTTCCAATGCACTGAAGATCGAATTGGATCAACTCAAGTCTAAGATCCAAACCTTTGGTAACTTCTCATTAGAAAACTCATATTCGTTGATTTTAGTTTTATTTTTTAATTCTTGAAATAACCGAACGGAGTTAAGAAAATGAAAGAGAAAGTTTGAGATCGAGTGTGCATTTTGTTACTTCAGAGTCGTGGATGATACCTTTCACTGTGTTTTCTAGGAAATAATTTCGGTATTATGAAGTATGAATTTGTGTTTGTACTGTTCCTTTTCATGTTATGTAGTGGTTTTTTTTTTGGGTGAAATTGACTCTGTTATGCTCATATGCAAATTACTCAGAAAAATCAGAAGAGCAAAATTCCTGGAGTTTGACATCACTTTTTTATGACTTTATGTTTGAGAATCTCAATGAGAAAAGCCATAGCTCTTGGCTTTCGGCTGTATGAGCTTGTTTTGTTATCCGAATTAATATAATATAGTTTATGAAGGTTTTCAGGAGTTAAGCTTCTTTGTATTAAATAAATGTGTGGTATAGCGCCTGAATCCAAATTTTTAGTTGGAACATTATGTTGATTCACATGCTACAACATGAGGTGAAATTCCTGTTGTTTACTTCTTGTGAGTTTGATATTGGCTTATACATACCATCAAGGTTTAGATGATCCTTGTTGGTAATCTGAATATATTCTTATGACTTTGAGATTTCACTTCTTACTTTAACCCTTGTTTCTGATTGACATGAATTGGGTATTGACGTTCTTTTGACAATTAATGAGTGTTATCATGTATTTTTATTTATTTTTTTATTTTTTGCAAGAATCTCATGTCAGCAAAAAATCGCAAGAATTGAAGAAGAAGGATGAAATAATAGCTGAGAAGGAAAAAATTATTCAAGAGTTGTCCAATAGTATTGAGTCCCTGCAAAATGAGATTGAATCTCTCCAGGTGAGGCATTGGCAATAAAATCTGCAAAATATAAAAAATAAAAAAAAAGAAAACGGCATTAATCATTTATGAGTGTATTCCTTGCTTCAAAGAATGCAAGCAAGGGCAGTTTACATGTTTTGCATTCTGTTCTTCTTCTTGCAGCTTTATGCAGCCATATTAGAGATGAGGATTACTCTAGTAATTTCTCTGAAATAATAACTTCTTTTCTATCCCAAGGCATTTTTTAAAGTAACTGTCTATTGTGCCTTCTTTTCCTCTCAGAAAAAAGAGACGTTAGATGCTCAGGAACAGGTTGGAAAGGCTCATGCACGTGCTGGCAAATTAGAGAAGCAGGTTAGAGATGACTTAACGAGAGGATGTAATTGATCATAATTTTTGTATCTACTCTAAAATATTTTATGTAGGTGGACAAACTTAAAAGGGAACTTGAAACACAAAACAGGCAGAAGGAAACCTCAGAAACCCGGGTCAATGAAGCCGAAAAAAAGATACTTGACTTGAACTCAAAATTAGAGGATGTAAGTTTAAATCCAATTTATTAAGTGCCCTAGGAAATTACTTTATCAATAATATATTCCAGTATATAATAGAATTTTCTTGTGTAGCTGTTATTGTTTTGCTGGAGGTATGCATTTTATCTACTCTACTTAAAATACACATGATGGATTGTCATTCTTTTACATTTTAAAAAATGGGGTGCCTAGTGAAAAAAAAATAATAATAAGCATATCTAGGAATAGTTGGTTCACCTTGTTATTTGTAGTGTTCACAAAGAGAGGGGAGATCTTCCTGTCATTGGCTGAACCTTCCTGAGGAAATGAGGACGCATTTGTTGTCAGAATCAACCCTTAGGTGACCTTGTATGCGTCCATTGAGTGTAATTATTTTACTGTTGTTATTTGTCGCGACACTTCATGGGGAACATAATAGATGCACATGAATAAGAAAGAATGTTTTTTAGCTTTACACGCATGATTTTGGGAATTCATTCTTCTTCCTCTTTCTCTTCATGATCAATTTGTCTTAGGGGTCAGCGATAATAATGCATTGCACCAAGGAAAAGATAAAGGATGATTATCACAAGCGCATGTCTTTGGTTTAAAACTCTTGGACATTAAACCTGAGTACCTTGGGCCATGTCAGGGCAAGAGGGCTTGTTGATGGTTGCAATGAATCTAGTGATTGAGAAGTTTGTATGCATGCTTTTATGTTAGAACATGGAATTGATCATGAACGGAGATGGCCAGTTTTTTTTGTAAGAGTTGTTCCTCTAAGTTGTTGCAGGTCTGGTTCTCATTTGTATGTTTGATTTTGGGTTTCATGGTGTCCGTGGCCTTAAATTTGGATCTTGGGGTGGAAGGTGGATTAGCCTTAATAAGTGAGAGAAGGTAGCAGTAAAATGAGTTCTTTGGCTGATGGTTCCTAAAGCTGTATTTTTTTTGGTATATTATTTATAACGATGGTGGCATAGGCATATTAAAAGACAGTTTTCCTTGCATACATATATATATGCACCTATATACATATGTATATATACATATATGTACATATGTGTGTGTGTGTATTTGCATCCTTCTATTAAGCTTGGATTTTGACGTTGTTGGTAGCACCATCTTATCTTATAGATACATGAGCTTTAATTTGCTGTTCTTATGTTTTCTAGATAGGTGAAGTTAGTGTGCTCCTGGTCAGACATGGCTCACTGTGCAGCACACTTTTTTTCTATTGTATATCACTCTTAACATTTTTTTTTTAGAAAAATACTGTTAATAGTACACCAGTGTTTATTCTTCTTTTAACTAAAAGCTTTTACCAATGCCTATTTAAATTTTGAATTATGAAAAACTTGTTTGAGATTATTGGTTGAGTTGAGAAGTACACTCTTTGCAGCTTGAAAAGATTAATGAGCAACAGAAGACCACAATTCGTAATATTGAGCGTGCTCTTAAAGTAGCAGAGGTGTGTTAGAGCATTGATTTCTTGTCTATATTATGCAAGATGCTTGGTAATGGTTTTTAAAAAGAATATTGGTTTTTAGGAAGAGATGATAAAGGCGAAATTTGAGGCAACATCCAGGGCAAAAGAGCTAATCGAGGTAATAGTTCAGTTATGAGTGAACATCATGATATTTACTCTTACATGCTTGTAAACTTTGACAGC
This sequence comes from Saraca asoca, assembly GCA_026873985.1. Lineage (NCBI taxonomy): Eukaryota > Viridiplantae > Streptophyta > Magnoliopsida > Fabales > Fabaceae > Saraca > Saraca asoca. The sequence continues at coordinate 5,388 of JANHAO010001536.1, forward strand.
CTGTTGCACATCTTCCAAGTAATCAATAATTATTTATTTTGTTCTTAAACAAAGAAACTTTGTGCACTTTTAACTGGCTTACCCGTGATTATTGTAGGTATTTTTGACACGGTTTTAATTGCAGGTTCAGATTAACTGATTAACCAAGTATTAATATTTATCAACATAGGTTTAATCATAGGTTCAGATTGACCAACTAGTTAGATGTTTATTGACATGGGTTTAATAGTAGGTTCAGCTTTACAAATTACACTTAATAAAGGCTGACTGAAGCACAGGCTGATGGCCTTGGACATCTTATGAGCCATAAGCAATATGGTCTGTCACTTCCTTGATGGCTTAATCAAATTTGCATTCTGTTTAATGTTAAGAGCTGCTGTTCATACAAGAAAAACCATCTTTCATTTTTCCAATAACTACTGGTTATGTCAACTATCTTAAATGATATGCATTAATGATCAGGTACATGGCGCTTGGCTTCCACCTTGGCTTTCTGTACACCTTTTCCACTGCAAGGTGAGTTGATGTCATATCCTGTCATATCTTTGGGAGAATGATAGCCACCTTCTTAGGTTCTGAATATTCTTTTTATGCTAGTCTTTCATTGAGACTCATTGGGATCAACATGGGAAACCTGCTTTGGATGTGGTTACTCGGAAGGTACTTTTTTTTGGTTTCTATCTGACTCTTTTATTTTTCTTATATGATACTTGTTTTTAGACTTCAAATCATTACTCAATCATTGATCTCTGGTGCCATTATTTTTTATTATCTCAATCAAGGCCTGTTAGCTTCTGGATACTTGTTTTGAGACTGAGAATCATTACTCAATCACTGATCACTCGTGCCATTGTTTCTTATTATTACAAACAAGACTTGTTAGCTTCTGGATATTAATGTCTTTGTGATTGGTTCTAGGCTGAACCCCATGTGGAGACAATCAAAAAATGGGCTGAACCCCATGTGGAGACAATCAAAGCTGTAAGTCACTGATTATTTCCTCCTTGCTTCTGATCTGTTAAGCATAGTGGTGTTTTGTTTATGTGGCAATGGTGGACAATCTAGTGGCATATATATATATATATATATATATATATTAAAGAAGCAGTGTATAATTTATATGATAGTAGCTTTTACTTCAATAATCAGATGCTCTAGATGGCATGTTTTCCTTAAAATTTTGAGGTTGATTAACTTTTATTACATGGCAATTTCATCTCAAGTTGCCTTGTTTCTAAGAAGCAGTTTCTACCCAGGCAAATTAGGTTATTTTCTGTTCTAATTTTCTCTTTTTCTTCACTTGAAGAAATGGATTCCAGCTGTAAAAGAACGATGGTCTGTGATAAAAACAAATGCTGAACCTCATGTGCAATTACTGACTTCAAAAACTGTTGAGTATTATGAGGCATCAAGGAAAACAATTAAGCCACACATCAACAAGGCACATGAATTTGTAGATCCTTATTGTCAGGTACATGACACACTGCTTCATCCTTGTCTTTGTTTGTTCTCTTGATGTGTATCTTAATGTTTTCTAATTGGTGACAGGGAGCTAAAAAGTTTAGCAAGCCATATATTGATCAGGTCGCTGTTGCTGCTAAACCTCATGTTGAAAAAGTACAAGTGGTTTTGAAGCCCTACACAAAGAAGGTTGTTCATGCTTCTGGGAAGTTCTTGGAATCAGCTACTACTTATCATCGCCAGGTGCTAGTCTCTGTCTTTTCTGTATCTTCTAAAAAATATTGCAAATCCTGTTGCATTTTGGCTTCAACTTTATGATGGCAATGAGTATACCTCTTTGAGAGGATTCATCCTTGTGAATGTAAATGAGAACTGATATCATAGCTTGAAATTTTTATCATTTTCTTCATGAAGGTCCCATGAAGTGCCTTGTTATTTACTTTTTTTTTTTTTTTTCGTGAGTGAAAAATTGCAGTATACCTTTTTTTTTATTGGCTTCTGGGTAAAAAGTCAACTCTTTTTTTCTGATGTTTTTCTTTGAATGTAAATATTCCAGTGCAGTGTAATTTATTGCTTACTTTATCTGCAGAAAAGATAACTGAAAATATGAACTTTGCTTAACAGGTCTGTGTGTAAAGTCATAGGTCCTCGTGCCTAGTGCTTACAATCAGTTTATTAGTTTATTCAATGAAAAACAAGGTATTAAGTTTTTCAGGTCTATTGAAATTATCACATGTATTTTCCATCTGACCAATGAAAGAACATTTGACAGAGCCAGCTTGTTCTATTATCCCATTTCTTCAGGGGAGTTGTGGTTCTGCATAAGACCACTGCATGATTTTGCATTCATGTTGGTGAATCCAAATTTAGTTATATATTTTTCTTAGGCTTGTTCCATTTTTTGATCATATTGATATTCTTAAACCCTACACTGTAGAGGGGTTTTGCTGACTCCTCTGTTAATTCAGTTTTCAATCAAAACATGCTGGTGAAAGTTTATGCATGGTGATGATATTGATATAAAAAATGATAAATCCTTATTGCTTTATTGAGTGTTTGATTCTCTGTCAATCTTAAGGTTCAAGCTGCTGTTCAGAAGAGACTAAAAAAGCACGAGCTTACTAGACCTCTTGCTACTAAAGAATTGGAATGGTTTGCGGTATGTATTGAATGATCTTTGATTCTAGGTTAATTATGTTCATGATACCATGACCACTAATCAGATGATTTGATGAGCTCTGTAAATTTGCAGGCCTCGGCTCTTTTGGCCTTGCCTATCATTTTACTTGCAAGAGTTTTCTCAGCCATTTTCAGGTCAGTCTGAAATGTTTTTTGAAAAATTCTTATGATGAATCTTTGTTTTGTTAATCACTGTATCTTTTTAAGCATTCGTATTCTAAATTTTGTGACATTCGGAACTTGGTAAATGCTTCTTCTATTTGTCTGCTGCAGCGAAAAGGCAAAAAAATCTGTTCGTAATGGAAACCTTACACGTCGTAAAGCTAAGCGAGTACATCCAGACAAGTAGATAACATACGGTTGTTTTGTGCTTTATTTTTTGGGAGAGTAAATGAGGTATAGATTATCACTACAGAGGATAGCTTTTGTTTTTAGTTACAAAATTTCTTCCTCACTGGGTAGCATGTGAGGATACGGGCAATTTAGCGTTTTCCATTTTAAGAGATCCATCGTCCTATTAATGCAGTGAACGTTCGAATTACCTCTTTTTTTACTACTAACTACATAGTTTAACATTATTCTGAAATCCTAATGTTTATATTTTATGCAGATGGGTTTGTCCTGTTCGCATGGGCTTCTTGTAGGCTGTGGAGTGTTTTTTCTTTGTTTTTTTCTCCTGTGAATTTGAAGCTCTTGCATTTGGATTTTGGGCGAGGTATGTGAAGCTGTAGATCTGGACGCACATTATGTTTAGGGCTTAATGTATTATGGGTGTGCAATATTTGTTACTAGACATCCCCCTCCTCTATTCCCTTTTTCTAATTTATATTCAGATTCTTAGACGTAGTAAAAATGTTCCACTTCACATTTGCTGATGAGAACTAAAGTTAGATCTGCTTATTGAGGATGTCTTGTGGAGCTATAGGCTAGCATATAAATCTAATTCGGGGCTTCAATGGATCTTCTTGTTTTATTTAGTTACTTGAAGATCGCATCATAATTCTGTTCATGTCGAAGTGAGAAAAGCCATTAGCTAGCTGCTTGTTTCGAGTGGGATATTGACAAGTTGATTCATAACAAGCATTTTTTTCCTTAAAAAGAATAAAGTTTTAAAAAATTGAGTGTTGTGAATTTGGTTGATTAAGATGTAACTTTTTATATATTTATACATATACAGTCAATATTGCAACATTGAAGAAGTTATACAAAGTATGAAAGATTTTTAAAAAATTGTAAGCTTTAAAACTTGGTATTAAAAAAAAATTGCTTTTAAAAGGTGTAAGTTGAAATGTTACATCCAAAGAGTAAAAACATGCTTTGCTCTCCGTGTGTTGATTGTTGTACTACTAACATGGTTTTGAAGTTGTTATTATAAATGTTGATAGTGGATTTCGGTTATATCTAAATCTGGTCAACGGAGGGGAATTCTTTTAAGATTTAAGCTGTTTTTCGATTATTGAGGCGATGAGTAACGAAAGATGGTGGGAGGAAGGAGGACAAAGGTTGAAGTACGAGAGTTAACGTAATTTGGCTATATCCGAACGACATTGAACTGTATATCTAGGGGGATATTTTATTAATCTGAAAAAAAATTTACAGAGTTTTTGTTGTGGTTTCTGGCAAAGTTTTTGCTCATATCCTTTTTTTCCTTACTATACAAAGGTTTCAGTCCTCCATTTATAGAAGTATGAAGAGATGCAAATGAAATTAAATAAATTATACATTTGTTATATTAAATATTAAATGTACAAAGCTGTCTAAAATACTGTAAACTGGTTTTACAGGTTGCTTTCTATGTGTGAGGCTCAATGGTTATATTTTGTAAAATGACGGTACAAATTGCTTGTTGGTCTTATGCTTGATCTCAACGTACTTCTAACTGGGTAAGACTTCGTCCTGATGAATTAGAGTTTGTGTGTTGAGATCACTGCTGGCTCGCCACCTCGAGCTCGTTCAGCAATCTCGGATCTTTAGTGAGTTGAGACTTTTTACACAGTAATTTTGTGATTTGACAAGTTTGTCCCTGTTATTAAACTTGGATTTCTATTGGCCCACTTCATAGTGTCAAATTTCCCCTACAACAATAAGTTAGTATCCACATCTCAAAAAATTGACAATCGGTCACCTTCTGATAGATATTAGATTACAACTAGATTATGTGTGACCCGACCCGGCCATATGTTGATTAGAAGGACGTGGACAAGTTTGCAACTGTTATTTGGAGTTATTGCAGTTATGATCATTTTTCAGAATTCACATTTTCTTTAAACACACGTTGAGAAAATGGGATATAGTTACAGCGATGCAAACATCATCTTACACCATATGACTTGTTTTATGATATGTATATATATAGATGGAATATATTGGAAGGGGAAGGGAAGGAAAAGATAGGTCATATTGTTGTTTTTATTTAAAAGTTTTGACTAAAGATATGAGAATGAAATGAGAGCTTCTGATTAGTCTTTAACAGCTCTACAATATTTTTAATGTTTTTTTTCTCTAATTTGAAGAGTTGGGGGTTCTAAACACCATAAATCCAAATAAAAAAATAAAAATTATTTCTTCACTATCTATTTTTCATCTTTTCTTAATATCTACTTTTTCTTATTATTATTATTATTATTATTCGTACGAGTTCTCAAATATAACATTAATAAAGGTAATAATACTTAGAATTACTTGTTAAGTTGAAATCACATGTGATTAGAGTAATGTGCAAAAATCAGAACTTCTTAATTTTTTTAAATGTAAAAAGGAGAGGACTATTGTATACTGCAAATCAAATATTAGTAATGATGCTAATTTCATGTCACCATCCTTAAATCACCGCGCGTATTGACTTACAAAAAAAAAAAAAACGATGACTAATTTCTTTGGATGCCACAAAGCTAGCACACATCAACACTCACCTTTTGCATTTATATAATATAATTTTATTATTCTCTAAATCAATATCATCAATTATAAGTTACCTGTCGAATAATGAATTACAAGCATCAAAATTCTAATGAATTCTCATTTCTTAATCAACAGTAGAAATCTTTTATCTATAAAAAAAATGCTCTGTAACTAAGGAGATAACCAGAGACAAGCTAGAAATTAAATCATCATTCCCAACGAAGAAAACAAAGTTGATAAACTTGAAGTTTCTTGGTGCCAAATGGCACAATACTTAGCATTGCTGGGTATTTCTTTTACCCATACGGAACATAAAACACTAGAAAATTAAAGCATAACTTTTATGGTAGCTCCAACTATATATATATATATATATATATATATATATATATATATCTAACAAGCTATATGAAACTTCTCCCACTGATTTTTAGTATGGAGGCCAGTAGTTTTCCAGATCCATGCAGTGACCTTCCATGCCCATGTACCTATTATTTGAAGGATTTGCATTCCCCATTTCTGCACCGAACCCTACATTCTCTGCAGCCAGAGAATTTGCTGCCATCATGGTGGAACTAACGTCATGTTGAGTCATCGCCTGAGCTGCCGCCGGTGGCTGCATCGGCCGCAAAATGGGTTGTGTTGTTGTTGCTGCTCCTCCTCCCAGATTCAAATTTAAACCAGATATTGTGAAGCATCCTCCTCCGGCGCCACTGCCGGCGGCGGCTGAGGCAGGTGGCGGGTAGTTGAGCTGGGATTGGATTGGTAGGTTGACGCTGTTTGATCCGCCGCCTCTTAAAACCCTAGCAACTTCTGCTAGTTCTGCGGTGTTCATGTAGTTCCTTCCGTAAAGGAAATGGTTAGGATCTCCCAGTTGCATCATTGGTGGTGGCACTATACTTGGACCTATTTCAAGGCTATATGGATGCACTGCTCTTGTATGGTTTGATGGGAACTTTTTTGCACCTGCACTCTTCTGGAAGACCCGACAAACAACCCATTCGTCCTGCTGTTGTTTATCAATGGGTGTAATAATATTAATTAGTTCATTTATACCATATGTATGGTATAGAAATTTACATATTAATTAGTTCCACAAAAGCAGCCTTTAATTTTTTAAACTTCTTTTTTCATAAAAAAGTTGGATACATAAAGAATATTAGTACCTTTTTCTCGAAAAAAAAATTATAGTACCATTATGACATTTTGAAATCTCAATGTTATTTCATATTATAATTTAACAAATCAAATGATTTAATATTATGACGAAGTAAATACAAAAATTAAAAAGATATGAAATATATTTCACTTCTCCTTATCTCTAATAATTTGTTGTTGAGAAGGAAAATTAAAGACGAGTAAGAAAAAGAGAGAACCGTCTTTCTAAAAAAAAATAGAAAGAGATAGAAACTTTTTCTTTTGTCTTTTATTTTCTCATATTCCACATAAATCATAAGAGTTCCAAGCAGAAATAATTTGGTACTAAGAGTCTAAGCTTGACTCTTGCAGTCTTTTGGGAGGGGGAAAATAAGAGACATATATAAAAGAGAAAAATTGGGATGTCTTCAAGTAAATTAAAAATAGAAAAATATCTTCTATTTTCTTCTCCTTTTGTCTTCTGAGCTCCCAAAGAAACTATATTAAAATCTATCTTAATTATAAAAAGAGGGATAGATACAAATAAAAACTTGAATGTTACATAAGACTAGGTTTAATTGGTTACAAAACGTTTTGTTTTAGGAAAATCTCATATGCTTATAAATAAAAGATTTTTATGTTACTTATATATCTTGTAATTAATAAAATAATGTATAATGTAAATAAAGACAACTTACTTTTTAAAACAATAGATATTATTTTTTATTACACCCTCACATATAATATTAAACAAATAAAATATGTTATATTATCTCGATATTTTATAATTATAAATGTAATAAATAAAATTTTTCCACAAAAAATATTTTTTACCAAAACAAATGGAAGCTAAAACTTACATCAACAAATCTCTTGCCCAAAAGTAGAATTCACATAATTATTGGAGTAAGATAGAATATCAAAGATGTCATGTTGTTTTAAAGTTTAATTCGCAATAAATAGTGTAAGGAAAAAGAATGTTAAGGTATATATACCTTGTTGGCTCGGAAGCTGGATTTAGAGTGAATGCGATATTCATGCATGACCCAGTTGGATTTCTCTCCTCTAGGTGCTCTACCTTTGTAGAAAACAAGAGTCTTCTTCATTCCTACAAGTTCTGATGTAACACTGTTTAGGATTTCTTTGTCTTTCCCAGTTGTCTTCCAATATCCTGTGTTTGTTGCTCTATTTGTTCTCACTCCTGTCGGGTACTTCCTATCTCTCAGACTGAAGAAGTACCATTCTTTTTCTCCCATCTTAGCCTTCCCTAGTTTGCGCAACAATTTATTGGAGATATAACCAACATAAATGAGTCAGAATATATTATAGATATGAATTTTTCCTTGTGTTTGTTTGGAAAATGATGTACAAATCAAATTAGCATGCCTTGATTTCTTTATAAATCGAAAGAAAACAAACGCATCTACCTTAAAAAAATAAGATTGGTATGTCACATTCTAACATGATATATAAAAATTGGATATCATTTGGCTATAAAAAAAAGTACTATATCTTTATAATGAAGAAACCCTAGATTGTTTTGTCCTATATTGAGAGGAACACAATGATGAAAACAAATAAAAAAAAAGATTGTTATATATATGATGAAAAAAATTAAGAAAAACATATATAAATAGATCAAAATGTCTAAAAGGGAATGCATGAATAAATAAAACTAAAAATTAGATTTTTTTTTTTTTTACAAAAATATTGATGAATATTGTTCTTGGTTTAACTTAATACACGATATGAATTTAAATGTGAATCTTAATATGATGTGATTCTAATATTAGAGATGGCATTGATCCGTAGGGTTTTGCAATAAGAACATACAGCTGCAAGCCCTATAATATAGACAAGGTTTTCAGATAACAAAGCATGTAAATACATACCTGGAAGCTCCCATGGCTCGCATTTGTTGAGATCAACATCACCAATAGCTCTTCCTGTAAAACTGGAATCCGAAATCTTAGTTATGAGATAATAAGTGATGAGTTCTTCGTCGGTGGGATGAAATCGAAATCCGGGCGGCAGGCTTTGGTGATCATCCTTTGGATGACGACTTCCTTCCATCGCCGTCGTCCCCACCAGCTCGTTGCTTGCTTCCTTTTCCTTCTGTACCACACAAAAATTGACATAATAATCACATACAAACTGCTCGAGAGAGCTTCAAATCTCTCTAAAAGCTATAGAAAATGGTGAAGAAAACAACATCTCTCTTGATTTTATTGATTAACAAAGAGAAGACTAATTGCTTCCTCAAATAGAGAAAGCAATATAGGTTGAAAAGTTTAGGAATTTCTGTATGATAAATGACTTAAGCAGCTGCTTACTTGCATGGAGAGAAAAAAGGTCTTGTGCTGAATTGGGGTTTTTGAAGCTTTGTATTTGATATTTCACTTGGAAAAGAAACAAATGACTTGAGGGATACAGCAATATGAAAAAGGAGCTGCTTCTCCTGCTAGTAAACACCATTCATGATGACAAGATAGGATATTTAAGTGTAAAGGTAATGAAGAAAATAAGCAAGAGTGTGTTTGTCAAGCTTTCACCAAATGTGGGTCTTCACCTTCAAGTTGCATAATAAATCCAAGAAATTAAGATAGAAAACTTGATTTAAAATGACCATATCACCCCCATCATCATATGAAATTAATACATGTACAAAATCTACGTTTTTAATGGCATTTCCTTTTCCTTTTTTTACCAGTTTCTCAATCACTTAAGTGAATAGAAGCTAATCTTTAATGCAAACGGAGACTTTTTGTCAAAATATTCACTGAAATTATATAAAAAAAATGCTTTAAAATACTATTAAAAAAATAAGTTTATAATCTCATCATATAAAACTTGAAAATATGACATTTAAAGTGAATATAAACAACATTACGATATTTTCCATCTGTAGCAAATGATTTTTTTTTTGGCGCAGTATGCTATATCTCTAATCACATCCACACTATTATTCTTTGAAATACATAAAAATTTCAGTACGCTAAAAAACAAATAAAGCTTAATTCACGTAAGCATGCAGAATATGGAATAGCATGTCATGAATTTTAGTGCCAACAGTGGCCACGCTAGTCAATCGTGCACACGTGATGTAGCGGGCCCCACTTTCACCTACTATGATTATATCTTTAAACAAGTAAATGCCAATGAGGACACGCCACGTCATTCAATGGGAAGATTATGTGGTCCCGGCTATATCGAAGACAGGACAACGAAGAAGTCAAAAAATAGATGAGGAATAGAGGAAGGATCCTTGAGGCGCCAACCACCGGAATAGAAAAAATAAGATTAATCCAAGGAAGACCGGTTCTCATAATCCTGACCAGTTTCCTGGATTCCCTGCAATTGCCTGCCTTCTTCCTCCCTTTTGTTTCTAGCCCCTTTAAATTTCTGCATCCACATGCATATTTATTTCATCATTAGGCCTCACTTTATAATAATTGATATTCTTTTTCACCAATTAATCCATTGGTTTCTCAATTATTATTTTTTTCATACACAGTTCAATTCTAAATTTAAGAAAATTCATCATGTCTCAGAAACTAAACACATAATTTTTATGAAGTTAATGTATAATTTATTAATAACTTTTTATGAAATTATTTTAATTTTTTGGAACTATACATAAAATTACTTAAAAATTATACAACACAATAGGAATTTTGAAACTAAAAAATGTTGGAGGCTTAGCCTTCATCATTGCTTCAAAAAAGTCTCTCCTCTCTTTGTCAAACAGTCATCAAATATGTGGTCCAGTAATAAGAAATTTGATTAATACGTTAGAGATTTAAGTTGAAACCATCTTGTCGTTAATATATGAAAAAAAAATTTAGAAAGTGCATGCATATATGAAATATGGCCACTTAATGTATATTGTAGATAAAATATGGCAATGATTTGCTTGAGCTAAAAGTGAGAGATTACATAGTCTCCAGCATATTGGGGAGTGTATTTTTGGCGTTTAATACCAAGTTTTTGTCTCTCTTCCAATTATATGACTCCTGCTTTATTTTAATTTTCACGTTATTTTTATTTTTTTGATGGGAATCGGAGGCTACAAACTAAAGCAATGTTCCATTTAAAATATTATCTCCTAGCTCTTGATTCAGGTCTCCCACACTTCTGTTAAGTGGAATAATGAGATTAAATTATGCATAGTAATCTAATAATTAAACCTTGTTTTATATAATTTTCTCTTATCATGTGTGCATACAAACTCTCAACATTAAACAAGAAATGAATCACTATTTAGTGATTGATCTAGTGATATCAAGCCATTACTTCATCCTAAATAATATGAGTTTGATGCAAGAGAGCATTAATTCATGACCGATAAAAAGATGAAAGATCTTTATAATTGTTAATTCTTTAATGGAGTTATAGTAACAGAGACTCACCTATATTCTATTGTGCATAGTAAAATTATAATTATAAAATGATCTGTAATAATAATATTATGCAATGTTACGGCTACATTTTGTGATTTAAAAGGATGATTATATATGTGAAATCTGAATGTGCATATGCTTAAATTATATATATATAGATTAATTGTGTATATCTATATAATAGCAAATTGTCCTTCCTTAAGCCGGGGGGGTCAAGACTGAAGCTAATATATAAAACATTGGAACTTATCAAATGGGCGGTAAAGATCCGTGTATTGACCGATTCTCAATTTTATTGATATTTTCTGGTCACCTTGTGGACCATTTTTACATGCAATTATATATTATTGACGAAGATAGAAGGAAGTTGCAACCAATATATATTATTTCCACAGCCCATGGTTAGTGTTGGCAAAGACTTGTGGTTAAATACACATGTCATACGATGACCCTTCCGAGTATAGTTAGGTGTATACTGCGGAATAGACTAACTATAGTGACTATATATAGATATTAAGTCAATTAAACATGCCTTTTTATCTAGAAACAACATTATTGATTCCTAACCCGAGGTTCGCACAATTAATAAAATTTGTTATACTCAACTATTTATGTTTCAAGTTCGAATTTTATTATTAATGATATCAAGAAATTAAATAATTTATAAATATTATTGTAAATTCTTAAAAAGACTTGTGGTATATCATAATTTTAAAGCAAAACAATCTATCATATTTCTAAATTTAAAAAAAAAAAAAATTGTTGAGTGCTTCGTAATTCTATAGCCTCCGCTTGTGCACACACTTAATCTTCTTCGTTAGGCTTTGCTTATATATGTGAAGAGTTTTTCTTTGGTTTGCATCAGCAATCCTTATTATTTCATACATATATGTACATGGGATGTGATAAATATATTACTGTATCAAGACAAATTAAAACAAAGAGGCATTGCGTAGTATGGTTACGATTTTCTTTCTCATCCAAAATACTTTTGTAAAGTCATGATTGTTATTTCCAAGTTCACACACCCTCTTAAACCTTCAAGCAAGCATGATTTGATGCTTTTTTCATTAGTTAAATCCAAAGTAGAGAATAGAGGGTTTATAGATTTAAAATCCAAATATAATTGTGTTGCAAAAATTACATATTGGTGTAAAAAATAAGAGTCAACCAAATCAGAATTTGATTCCAAATTAAATAATATTATAATTATGTAACAGCGATCATATTTGTAATGTTATAATCATATCATATAATATTTTTCACAATTTAAATTCTTTATATCTATAGCACTGATACATGTAATATTATAATTGAGTATATATGTCTTTCACAGACTTAAAAGCCTTGCAAGAGGTCGAGGAAATACTATAATGCCTACATTGCTTGTTGATATAACAATTAAATTTTTTAATAATTAATTATAAATTAAATAATTTATTATAATATTTTTTAAAAATACTTAATTATATTTTTAAAATATTTAACAATAAATTATAAACTCGTGTCAAATATCTATTATAATTTTTTTTTACAATAATAGAAGGGATAACTATTATAATAATTATATTTATAATATCAATTATTCCATTTCTAAATCCATATTTTCAGATCTTCAAAGACAAATTTGATAGGTTTTGCTCGATGTGACGTTACCCATTATACGAACCTTTTTTTGCTGCATATATAGCGGCCATCTTAATCAGTTGGCTGCAAACAGATGAAAGCTTTGAGACATTATACTCAGAGTTGATATACATCAAGATTTCATATCATACAAACTGTGCCCCAGTCAATCACCATTGCCATTTTTCTCAAGAAGTTAATATTAATTTGAATGTTATTTGAGTTGTATAATTAAATTTCATCCTTATGTATATATATTTATGATTATATTATAATTAATAAAATTATAAATAAATATAAAAAATATGATTATTATGATACAAATTTAAAAAAATTATAATTATTATACATATAATATTATGGTTACTGATCGTAATTTAAAATTTTTCTTGAAATATAATTTATACTGACGAAATGAGTAATATTTATAGTCACAAAAGTATGAATTAATATCACTTTAACTCAGGCCACAATGCATCATCTTGCTTCAAATCGATTTCACATTGCAGCCTCTTCAAGTTTTTTCCCTCTTTCTGTGGCTAGAAATCGTATCAAACTTGTACTCAATGAACACACAAAGTTCTTTATCTGTGATTATTTTTTCTTTGAAACATAAAATTAAGGCTCAAGGGAATCTTCAAAGAAACAATATCATTGGCTTATTTTTTCCTCAATCAAAGTGAAAAAGATACTCAAATTGATCATATTCAATGGCAAACTGAGATTTCACCAAAGTAAAAATTTTCCATTGCTTGAAGTTCTTGATTAATAACTAATCTTGTCTCCAAATGTAAAAGCCACATTTACGTGTTTCATACGTAGGTTAATTTGTCGGGTTCTTGAGTTATATTTGCGAATTGCAGCCCTTTAATCGTTCATTTTTTTCAAAGGTAGGTTAGTTATGATATTGGAAAGATTCAGAGCTTTAGCAATGGAATTATTAAGTGATAATAATATTTATGTATTTAAGAACTTATGCATTCTATCTATCACGATCCCTTGCTTACTTATCATACACTTCAAATAATCTAAATTTAGTGTCTCGATCATGCATATCTGTTCTGAAAGATCAACTAGCTAGTCTTTACACTGAAGCTACTACATAATTCACAAGATAACATCAAAATTGGTTTACATTTAACTCGTTATTTTTGGGAGATATAAGTATAAAATATTAGGTTTGATTATTATTTCCTACAAAGATTTGCAAACTGCCAAATTGCGATTTTGGTATGTATTATAATTGTATTTGTGACTTTTTTTGTGCTGTTATTCATTTTTCTGTGTTTTTTTTTTTTAAAAAAAAAAAAGCAACTGTAACAATCACATTTTAATTTCATGATTTTATATTTTGGAGTTCATAATATTTCCAGTTATGATAAGAAGATATATGTAGCAGCAACATATATGCTACAGAAATTCTGATTGATAAGAGATTTGCAAGTAGATATATAATACAGGAATTTGCAGTAGCCAGTGTACAACTGTGGGCAATGCCTCTATCACAGTAAACATGCAAGTCCATCCTTTGAAGCTGAAAAATGTAAATATCTGGAAAGCCCACACACTACATATATGGTTGGATTTAGTTTTTCTTGAGATCGATCTTCTTTGAAACCGAACCAAATCAAACTGGTCACTTAAAATTTTTTAGTTTAGCAAAGTCAGGTTTGCTCAACTAGTTATAACAATTTGGATAAAATCTTATTGTTCCTCAACATTATGAATTCAAATCTTCCTCAACATCAATGACCCTTTTTGTTAGACAACCCTTCTCGTAGAAATCTTTTAACATTTAGAGATTAATTGAATCGTTGTCTCTCAAATTCGATTGAATTTAACGATGGATAAGTGAGCCCCAACTAACAGGTTCACTAAGCAACTACAGTCTTACCTAATAGGATTAGGAAAATTTCTCAGCTAATTTTATCACAAAAAATAATTATTGATTTAGTTAATGATTTTATTAAAGACCAAATCAAACCCAACGAATTACACCCTTACATACTACAGTAGTTCTAGCCAATATGGCTTGTTGGTTGATGCTATGTATTCTTTTCTTTTGTTCATTCATTTCAACACCCTATCCCAGAAATGTCTTCCTTTCAATTATTATATTATATATATTTTTTTTTTTTGCGTCAATATAAAGACAGAATGCAGTTGTTGGACGTATTTATGACTATTAAGATACAAGAAGTAAAGCAACATACTGCCATACATAGACTGATGGGAACCTACTTGTTCTGCACTTAAAGATTTTTGAGTTTATCAAGCATGCTTTTTTCCCTAAATATACACCCTTTGAGCTAAAAATAAATACCAAGCTTGTAAACTGTGATTCACAGTTACAATATTGTATATAATATTACTGTTGTAAATCACATTACAATCACAATTTTTCGTAATTTTGTATTGCAACAATCATAATTTTTTGTATTTATCTATAATTTTACTAATTGTAATATAATGATAATCGTGATCGCAACTAGAATTGTAATTTAAAAATATGATAAATATATGTTAGGTTTTTCTAATATGTAAATATAGTATTCATTATTAAAAGAAAATACTGGCAAATTCGGGTTCTAGAGAGCCTGCATCAATCAAAGCAACTACATCCAACAACGTTTAGGCTTCTTAATTTGTCAATTAGGGCTCTTCTCTTTCTGAATCAGTTGGCTCTTATAAGATAACCTTATGTTTTCTTATCACTTATTACGAAGACCAAACTCAGATTTTCTTGATGCAATTAATTATTATCTTGCCTTCAACTGCAAAAGCCGCATGCTTTTATAGAAATTTTAATTTTTCAGAATAATGTGAGTTATATTTGCAGCCGAGACTATGTATTTATGATATGTATTTGGAAAGATTCATAGGTTTGGCATTGAATGATTGGGTAATACTGAGTAAAAATCTATTCATTTGAGAACTTACTAATGTGTCTGCATCTATCATAATCCATTGATTTCTTATCATACACTTCAAATAATCTAATTATAAGTGTCTCAATCACGTTAACCTGTCCTGAAAAGTTCATCTTGTTAATTTTCACACAGAAGCTTATCAATATTCATCAGAAGATAACTAAACAGAAGCTTTACTGATATTGATTTATATCTGCAGGTGATCAAATGAGAGATATATATGTAACTGTAAAACAATTGGTTAATAATCATTCTAGTGTTAAACTTACACATATTTTGCAAAGGAGGTTTAAATTGATTGTAACTTTGATGCATATATGTTCTTATATAAAACCTAAATCTAGCCATATTCTTTCATTTGCTAACATTTGAGATATTAATAAGGGGTTTACTAAAGAATATATGAAAAAATGGTGATTTGCTGAGGCTAATAGGTGTACGTTTCTATGGAGGTTTAACTGGGCAGTGTTGATAATATCTGTAAAATTAACCAAAACATGGTAGGATTAAGGGAAACAGACATGTCTTCCTTTCTAATTGTTATATGTTGTTGCTTGCGTCAATATTGATTAGTCATGACAGCAGCCATGGTTGAATAATTTGGATTTATATCAGTATCAATGTTCTAGAAAAAAACGAGAATTGCAATTAGCTTGTTCTTCACTTAAGGATTAATCCCTTATTTGATCAATGGACAAATTAAGCCAAACTTTTTTTTACAACCAAAAAACCATATGCTTCCAGCTAATTAAGCTGTTAAAATTTTAAAGCTTCAAGAACACTCTAGCCTTCTAAATTTCTATTATGTGTGAACACAAGCTAGGGTTTCTAAAAGGCCAGCACCATCTATGCAAGTTCACATCTAACATGTTTTGGCTACTTTGTCAACTTATAATTGGAAATGACACCATATCGAAAAAAATCATATTGTTATATAACCAAAATCATAAATTAAGTTTGCTTCTTTGATCATCTAAATATTGAATTAAATATTTTAAAGTCTATTTACGTAATTGACGTGATAATAGACACGTCTTTGATCATCTTTCTCATGATAATCATCTTTAGATATTATATCTTGCAACGACTTTATCATTTTAATGGTGAAATAGTTGATGGACATTTGTCATATTCAATGAAGAAAAGAAAACCCTAACCTTAAACCAAGTCATGGTCATGCCTGTTGTGCTACTTGTCAAGCACTTCAAAATAAAATATTAGACCTGCAATTTGCAGTAGGTCTATGATAATTAACATGATTATTAAGCAATGCCTTGAAGTAAAGGGAGGATTATAGGCATACGGCAATGTTTGTTTCCAAAGAGGATACACTATATTCAAAAGGGTAGTTGCTTCTAACAGAAAGATGTTCATAGTTGCCCAGGAATAAAGTGTACATACTTGCAAAGAAGAAATTATTAGCAAGTCATAAACTAGCATGTCTCGTACAAAATTCGTCATGATATAATTCTTTTCAACCATATAGAAGCCAATTCTTACTAGAATTTCAATATGAAGCAAGCTAAGTCTTTTTAATCTTATATTTCTTGTAGAAATTAGATCAGATAGGTTAGGTTGGAAAATATAGTAAAGCTTACCCACATGTACTTGTAAAAGGACTTTGCAGTTTCAAAGTTCATAAAGTGTCCCAAACTCAAAATCTATTTGCAAGACACGCCATTTTTGGGTGCCGAGAGTATGGAACTAACAAGTGAGTGATGGATATCGTCAAAGATGAAGAAAATTTACATGATTTCTTCTTCTTCTTATTATTATTTTATGATTCAGAACTGATTCGTGCTTCAATTTGTCTTTCAACTGTCTTAAACAAGCATGAATCAATTTTAATTAAATTCAAATGGTGCCATTCCCGATTGAAGGATTTCTTTATCAAAGCACCCACTATTACTAACAAAAAAGCATCTAAAAGGTGGTGAATGATAAAGAGGGTATTTAAACTCTTGTTACAGTTATGAATCCGATATTTGCAGCTGTTTTTTTTTTTTTTTATGTCCCTTTTATCTCTTTTGAGACTAACAATAAAGGAGGGCAGACATGCATGTATATTGAGGCCTTGATGGTTCAGCTTAATTTTCTACAATATTAAATTTTGAATTTACAATTAAGAGCATACATAAGAGAGAAATAAAGTTGCCAAGAAACAAACTCATGATTATCTTTTAGAAAGCAATAATTCATTAATCAAATGTAATATGCAAATCATGAATACAGGCCTCCTCAACAGAGAGGGCCGAACCTCTAGGATTCATTCATAGTTTCTCCACTTTAATTCTTTGAAGGTCAATGCGAAGGATTAGGCTGAAAACAAAGATGGCCCATTTTAATTTACTGATACGGACACCAATTTTGCTGCAAAACAAACTAAAAAATTTGTTTTGTGGATGAAAAATTACTTTTTGAAAAGTAATAAATAGTGTGTTATTTGATTGAATACTAATTAATAAAACAGATTTTCACAATATTTGAGAAGTTATTTAAATCCTCATTGAGTAAGAAGAATTTCATGCAAGAACCTTCAATTTATATTATTAATCAAATAATTTTAAATATTTTTTAAAAAATTTACAAGAAATTCACATATTAGGAATGTCAACTTCGTGCCAAAATTCACTTTCCAAACAATCCTAAAAATAGAAATCAAAGAAATTTGTTTTTTTTTTTTAGAATTTTCAGAAATTTCATTTGAAAATAAAAATACTTAAATAGCACAAGAGGGGGATGATTATATATTTCAAATCAATTCAAAATTCCAATAATATATATTCATTTTCCATCATCTATATAATCGTACAAGAGTCATAAATTACAAACAGCCACACTTTATTATAGCAAAAGAAAAGTGTTTAACTCGCACCATTAATTTTTACACCATTCTTATAGATGATTGGTAACCATTAATTTGATGTAAAATTGGAATTAACTATAAATGCTATTTAACAAGAAAATGACTTTTTAATTATAACCATAGCTAGGACAAGTCATTTTATTCTTGTAAATATTTTATCGTTTATGTTTGATGAGATTTGAACTCAAGAGCTCTTCATTGTAATATCAAATACATAACTAAGATGTATGGATATTAAATCACTTATTTATTTAATGAATTCAGAAATTGTGAAATTGATCTGTGTGAGACAGTGGGCAATTATGTAATAAGTGATATGAAAAAACAAAAAGAATTTTGTTACAATACATTTTTTTAAGAAAAAAAAACTGTATGTACCTATAAAACTGTTTTTGTAACTTTTTACATAATAAGTTACAATTTTTGAAAAATTTTTGTGTTATAAATTTTTGCATACTTATGATATACAAATATGTATAATTATAACATTTTATAAAAAAAGATTATAAAAACTTATAAAATAACAAAAGCATTACCTACAAGAAAAAATGTTTAGTTATAATTTTAATCTCTTTAATGTATAAATTAATTGTATTTGATCTATTCTAAACAAAATATTCTATTTAACTCTTTTAATATCTAAATTGAACCAAATTAAGTTTAAACTGATAAATTTTATCAAATTTAGGATATAAAATTCTAATTGGTATATATATCTTCAATAAAATTCTAAGCTAACAATCACTAGCAGAAAAATTAAAAAAATTATCCTTATTATGTCAAAAAAATATGAAAATCACATGACTCTTTTAAGGTGGAAAAATATCTTGATTTGACTACTAATATAACATAATCGACTCATTTCCCTTCTAATGATAATTATCAACTTAGAGTATCATTAAAATTTTATGTGTGAATTAAGATTTTCAATCTTTAATTTGACTAAAGTTACTAATATCTACCTGATTGAATTTATATATTAAGAGGAATTAAAATAGAATGCTATATTTAAATGAGTCAAAAATATAATCTATTTATATATTGAAGGATAAAAATTGTAACAGAGGAAAAAAAGTTAGTGCAAAATGCGCTAATGCGCCACTTTTTGTTTTGGGCCCAAATATGCCCATTACTTGTTTGTGGTGTTTAAGGATTTCTGTTTACATGAACATGAATATTCACACGTGCGCCTAGCCCAAATCTAATGAGCAGTCTTCAGATTCAGTCAGAACTCGGGTCAAGTATGATCTCGACCCAAGTCCGGGCTCCTTTTTCCCTTTATTTTTCGCCTTTACTGCGAAAAGAGCCAACCAGAAGCTGAAGGAGCAGCTTTTAGAGAAGCCCTTTAATAGTTTTCTCCCACTCTATCTGATAATATAATCACTGATGCTTGCTTTCTTTCTGATTATAATGTTTCTGATAGACAATGCAATCTGGTTTATAGGTTATGTTTCCCTTTATTTCAGTTCTTCGTTCGAATTAAATTTTCTTTGAGGGTCGGATTAAAGTACGAATTTGGATTTATGAATCCTTCGTATGTTGTCTCTCTGTTGAATGTTCATTCTTCTGTGCAATGTGATTCAAATGAGCATGCACAACAGGTGCCAACGAATAAATTCTCATTGAGTAGTTGTTAAGATTGAAGTGTTATCCAATTTGTATAATTCGCTTAAATAATTCTTCTCGTCATCAAATTCCTTAATCTTAATCTTTGTTGCTTTTGTCATCATTTGGATGCATGGTTTGATATATTTATAGACTAATTTGGTGACACGAAAAGAAAAAATTACACCTAGAACTGCTAGTATGCTAATATATTATAGTGTAAACTATTTAATCTTCAGCAATTTGCTTCAGTATATCAGTTTCATTCATGTTTATTTGGTTTCTAACTTTCTATCTTGCAAGTTGCTGCTAACTTTACTACAATGGAGTGCTCAGCTCTCAATACTCTATCTTCAATTCTCTTAGATATTAATGTATCCTTTTAATACATTCTTCATTTTACTATAGATCAAAGTAGGATGCCTATAAGCCATGAAAAGTGATGCACCTTGTTAATTAGTAACAAGTCCCCCCCGGGGGGGGGGGGGGGGGGTTTACTTATAATTTCTTTGGGAGTAAGGAAAATAGAGCAAAACAAAAGGAAACTGAGGGGTATCTTTCCATTTTCAGTTTATATTTTTGGAAGATTTGGAAAGATACCTCTCTCTATCCTTTGGTTTCCCTCTGTTCTTTCCGTCCAAAGAGATTAGAGTTCATAATAGGAAAATGAATTTCTTAAGCTTTATCAGCATATCCAGTCTTCTAAAGATTCTATCTTTTCCTGCCATGCAGTTTGGGAGAACAAAAATGCCAGAGGCTGAGGTAAATCCTATCATCAGCAAGTCAACTGGACTTCCTCGGAAACGCTTCCACCGAACACGAGCTCACAGCAATACAATGAGACTCCCACTTCCCTATACCAATATCTCTACTCATGTTGACCATTCCCTCCATTATCCTCACTACTTTCCTTCATCAGTCAACCTCATAGTTCCAAAAAAATCCAGTTTGCTGACATTGCCTGCGGTTTTGGAGGCCTGCTTATCAATCATCAACTCTTTTCCCAGAATTTCCGATGATTGGAATGGAACTTAGAGATAAGGTGACAGAATATGTCAAGGAACAGATTTCAGCCCCAAGGGCAGCAAACTCAGATCAATACCAGAACATCTAAGTTGTACGGACTAACTCCATGAAGTAAATTACCAATTATTTTGAGAAAGGACAGTTCTCAAAGATGTTTTTCTTGTTTCGGGATCCTCACTTCAAAAAGAAAAACCATCGCCTCCGTGTGATCAGTCCATATTTACAAGATGAGTACGCTTATGTTCTTGAGGTTGGTGGGGTTATATACACAATAACGGATGTAGAAGAGGTTGGAGAGTGGATTAAGTCTGGCTTGGAAATCACCCTTTGTTTGAAAACCTGCCTGAGAAAGAACTTGAAACAGACCCAGTTGTGAAGCTATTGAGTTCTGCAACTGAAGAAGGCCAGAAGGTTTCTAGATGGAGCACAAACTTTGCAAGCTGTATACAGGCGCATTGTGCCATCTGTAATCTGATCAAACACCCCTCGATTCGAAACCTAATGTAATTACAGTAAAATTAGTTTAGTTTTTTCCTTTGGCTGTTTTGGTAGAAGCCCAAAATTTGGCAAATCTATTCTATGTAGTGTGGTTATTATATTGTTTTTTTAAGTTATGTTACTTGTATACATTATATTTATATTTGTCTTCATATGTACATACATAATATTATTTGAGTTAAATTTATTTTACCTAATAAACGTTAGGGTAGTGGCTGGAACCACCTACACAAAGAAAGAAACACCAAGTGACAGTAGCAAGCAACTATCAGAGGATATTCCAATGACTTAGTGGGTGGCTCAGGGAGTATGTAGGCAAAGTGTTAGAATTTTCCGTAATAGACATACATAGTGCAAAATATTAAAAAGGTCTAAATTATAATATATATGAGTGTCAAATTAATAATATTTTTGAGAAAAATATTGACTCTCTTGAGTTTTTATAAAATTATGCGGACATGTCATCTAATTTTAATGTTTATTTAGACCTCCTCTAAAACATAAAAAATATAACACTTAAATTTAAATTTGAATTTTTCATCCAAAAATGATAAGAAAAGATAGTTATACAATTCAAATTTAATAATATGAGATATTTTAGGTATTAACGACAAAATCTAATCAACCCAAGTCCAGAACCTCAAACTGCAATTTGAGTATGAAAGATAAAGAGAGGGAGAAAGAATAAGGGACAAAGAGAGCTTTTTAATGTGGTTCACCAAAATCGAGGCTTACATCCATGGTTGTTTATTTATCAATTTTTTTGCTAAGTATTTTGGCAGAATAACAGTATATTGTTATTCTTCTCTCTTTTACAATGATTTCAACCCCTTTTTATAGTAGTTGGAGTATTACAATGTATTTCATAACGGAAATAAATCATTAATTAGTTACAATGGTTAATAATGGATTTCTATTAAATAAGCAATTGAACAGTTTTCTCTAAATTGATGATTGGAAGGGCATACTTTGAGTTGCGGGCTGAACCTCATCCTTAGCAACTTGAGGTTGCTGCTCTAACCCTTATTGACCAGCGATCTGAGTTCGCATTTAGTAATCTGATGCCTTCCTCTTGTGACCTCGGTCTTGATTGAGTTGGCAAACTATAACAATGTATATTTGTCAAGTATGACAATGTATATTTATCAGGTTGTGTGCTTTTATCAGTTGGGCTTGTCCATTGAGCTTTTACTAGTTAATTTGTGTGGTTCCAAAAATTCCCACAATATTAGCCCCTAGCTCTCAATGTGATCTGTGGATTGGGAGCTATAGGTCATTAGTAAAAGTTGGCGACTACGACCTTCCATGCTGTCATTTAGACTTTTGTCCCATCATTTCATTTGCCCTAGTCTATACCATCATTATCACATTTATTAAGTGCATTTTCCCATAACCGTCAATGTAGTGATGACTGAGCCTTACTATTCACTGGATCGTTAGATTGAGGGCAATTAATTAGTCTCCAGATCTAACTGTAAGGCTAATTGAGTTTTATAAGGTGAGGAAAACCCTCTTTTCTCTCTCACTTTTGAAAACCATCGCTTCTGTTTCTCGTTTGCTTCTCAAGCTCTCTAACAGCCACCACGGTTCTTCGCCTTTTCTGCTTCACCCAGTTTGCAATAGTAATCTTTGGATTCAGGTTATCGAAGACTGATCATTCTATTCAGAATTTATCTCGCCTCATTTATATGGTAAGTTTTAACACTTCCTTAGTTCTAATCTTTTGCTTTTCACTAGTGTCTTGCTTTTGTGGATTTTTGATACCTTGTTGCTTGGAGAGTTCTGTGTGTGCTCGTTAGTTAATAGGACTTTTTATGTGTCAATTAATTCTATTTTATGCATGTTTACACTCCTTTTATTGTTTATCAAAACTGGCATGCCATCCATTTGATAAAATGCCTGTAGTTTAAAGTCGCAGATTATAGAGTATAGCTTTCTACCTGTTTCCCAAGTTTAGCGACATGACGGTCTCATTAGTTGAGCCCCCCCATGTTTTGAGTGGTCTGTCTTAGATGTGGTGATGAGGCGTGTATGACTTGCAACATAGGAAATTCCCTATCTAGCAGATAGAAGTTTTAGCTTTTAGGTATAGTCTACTTGAAGCGACCTGACTATTCCTCCTTCTGTGTAGATGACAGCTTACAGACGTTGAGGTCACCCTTTGGGGAGTGTTGAGGATTCTGACTCCTCATCCTAAAGTAAGAAGTTAATACGTTCTGTAGATGAAGCGGCTTTTGGAAGTGGCGAGGTCACTGAGAGGTTTTCTACTCATCCCAACCCCATTAAGGGCCAGGAGGTCACATCCAGTTAGCGATCTCCAGATTGCATAGTGTTTAATCACCATATTTCAACCATCAACATTAACAAGCTTAGGGGCATAGTTTAGACATTCTGGTTTCCTAGGGGCTATCATGTCATGGCATCCTCATCTGACGACCATGCAGCTTATCCTCTTCCAGGATTTGTTGCTGTTAGTACCCAGCATCTTGGCACTGGGCTTAAGTTCCCTGCCCATCCTTGTATCGCTGACTTGTTCAATAAATTGAAACTCTGCCCTTTCTAGCTCACTCCAAATTCTTACTTCCCTTACCTTCGTTTACCTTAGGAATAATCTCCCTCCTTTGTCGGCAAGGGTTCTTTGCTATCTGTATAGCATTAAGGGCATGGGCCAGCGGGATGGCTTTTACTATCTCTCAGCTCGATAGATCGAGTACAAGAAAATTTTACTGCAGGGTGATGCTAAGGGCAAGTCTAATGTGGGGAATTATAAGACCCATTGATTTTATGTTTCTTGCCTATCTTTGCATCATCTTCGCAATTTCGATTTTGTCCTTACTCCTAATGAGCAAGCTAAGGACGTGCGAGCTTGATGAATTTATGTATTTATATCACTCTTTGATTCTAACATTCTATTTCATTTTGTAGACGGGGCTGGCAAAGAGAAACCAACTCTTAGGGCTAAGGAGGCTGAAGTGTTAGGCCAGTTTGCTACTGTGGATGATCTCAAAAATGACCTCAAATTTGATAATGATCTCTTGTGTTCACACAAGCTTGCTCTAGCTTCAAACATCGAGTTAACCAGAGAGATTAGAGCTTGCCAAATTAGGGAGGTTGGCCCAACTAACTTTCAAGATTATGAAAACATGGTGACGCTCATCCTCCGAAGGCCACCAACCCTTCCTTCTACTCTGTATGCTGACCGTGCTATTACCACAACCTCATCGACTCCTGATGCTGTTGTAACCCTTACTACTACAAGTTAATCTTCTTTGACCTTGGTAGTAGCATCCTCGCTGATGCTGGCTCCCACCTCGTATCCTGAGGTGGTCAAGGCAATCGAGGTTGCATCCCCATCCGAGGCCCCTACTAAAAAGTAAAGAGTAAATAAGGGGAAGAGAGTTGTTGCCACTTCAGAATAGGTGGCACCTAAGGTTGAGGCTGAAGAGTAACTAACTGCTCTTGGCCTAAAGACACAGGAGTATTATGACTTCCTCCAGGAGAATGTAGAGCTAATCTTGGGGCCCAACACTAGAGTTTTGGAGTCGGAAGAGTTCTCAAGTGAGGGATTGGCAAACTATGTAGCTCGTCATGGCCTGCTGGTAAGTAAAGTCCTTTCATCTTGATTCTTTTGCCTCTTTGTAATCTAACTTGACCATTTGATTTTTCAGAGCGTGCTGGGAGTAATAAAGCTAAGGGAAATGCTCTTAGCTTGGGATAAGGGGAAGGAAAAACTTAAGGATGACCTGGCCGTTGTGATCACTGAGGCATTGGAGCTGAAGGACAGAACAAGAAATACCGAGGCCACTAAAAAAAAAAGCCAAGGAAGCTCTATCTCGTGAAGTGGCAAATCACGAGGCTATCACATACAACCTCAATAAAGTAGTTAACGAGTTGACAAGAGTAAAAGGTGAACCGAATGTGATAGTGTAGCGAGTTGAGGCTGCTAAGAAGAAGTATGAGGCAGTCGGGGAAGAAGTTGCTCTAGGAAAAGAAGAGGTCGCTCGGGTTAAGGCAAAGATCGCTGTGTTGGTTGTGAAACCGAAAGAAAATGTAGAATTTGAAACCAACGCCTCCTTCTTGTACACTTTATGGGAGCAACACCTAAAAATGGATTTCTCCTTTTTTGGTGACAATGCTCTTGAGGCCATAAAAGGTTTCAAGGAAGCTGCGAAGGCTACTTTTTCCAATAAAGGTGTGCAATCCGTAGGTGGAGCTTCTCCTGCTTAGGGTGCTATTCAGAGAGAGAGCAGCTTGCAGGTTGTGGAAGCCACTTATGATCAAATGATAGATGACCTGCTCGCCCCATATGTCAACCCTCTAGCCCATAAGGGCTTAGCTACAAAAGGCCAGGCTTCTTTGTAGGCCATGATCTTGTAATTTTGAGTTGAACTTTCACATGTAAATTTACCTCATTGAAGGAGGTTTTTAATGAACTTTGAATAATATTTTGCTTGATTCTTCTTAGTTTCCATAGTTGAATGCTCAGTAGGTTGCATATAATACCTCTGTTAGCAAATCATGAATGAATGGATATATGTCAAGATGAATGCCCAGTAAATCACAAATGATAACACTTAGGTTAACATAAATACGCCTTAGCTAGCAATCTAGTTGCCCAGTAGGCCATATCAATGCGCTTTAGCTAGCAATCTTGTTGCCCAATAAGCCATATCAATGTGCATCAGCTAGCAAACTATGACAATGTATATTTGTTAGGTCGAGTGCCCTTTAGGTCATGCCTCAGCTGGCAAACTATGACAATGTATATTTGTTAGGATGAATGTCCAGGTAGGTTGCATGGATGTGCCTTAGCTTGCAAACCATGACAATGTATATTTGTCAAGCATGACAATGTATATTTGTCAGATTGAGTACCTAGGTAGGTCACACGGATGCGCCTCAACTTGCAAACCATGACAATGTATATTCATCAAGCATGACAATGTATATTTGTTAGGTTGAATGTCCAATAGGTTGCGTTAATGTGCCTCAGCTTGCAAACCATGACAATATATATTTGTCAAGTGTGACAATGTATATTTATCAGGTTGAATGCTCAGGTAGGTCGCATGGATGTGCCTTAGCTTGCAAACTATGACAATGTATATTTATCAAGCATGACAATGTATATTTATCAAGTTGAGTGCCCAGGCAAGTTGCATGAAAGCTACGCCTCAACTAGCATGAGTCAAGTGCCTAGGTAAGTCGCATGAAAGCTGTGCCTCAACTAGCATGAGTCGACTTTGTCAATAGTGAGAATAGCTCACTTCCTGTGTAACATTTTGTTGAAAATTTATTCAAAAATAAACATGTTAGTCTGGATAGGTGCCCTAGGGCCAATTTGATTAGGCTCTATTACATCTATAACCATACATTCTGTGTTGATTTAGACATTAAAGGTTGTATATTCATCTTATATTGCATTTATTGTGCATTACATACTTAAGATAAAGTTCATGATGAGAAGTTAATTCATTCAATCAATCCTACAAGGGGTTACGGGATTGTGAAGGTGATTGTTAATGATATAAACTTCTGCATCAAAATGACACTAATCGAGATCTAATAACTGGGCACTATTAGATCTGTTGAGACTAGATGCTGGGGTGTTTCTCATGTGATGAGTAGCTGACCTCACAAGCTGAGATGTAAGTGAGTTACATCTGAACAC